>OZ026556.1:3562500-3570000 GCA_964020155.1 Chondrilla cf. caribensis | reverse complement strand
CAATTTGCTTCACTCCATCAATCTTTGCCAGCTGATTCAACAGCTGTTGAGTCTGTTAAAAAAACAAACAAACATGAATAAAATTCCCATGAGGTGATCAAACAGCTCCCCATTTTCAATATTCTGCAAGTCAACAAGTCAGGAAAATACCCTCCTGAGAGCAATGGGCGTGTACACACATGCCTGGTAGGGTACCTAAAATAGTAACACTAGCAAATAATGTAGAAGGAAACTAAAAATAGAATTTCATTTGAGCCAATGGAATGCTTGAGAGTGATGGGAAAGGGCCTATTAGAAGCCATATAGGGGCCTAGTCAGCAACCAAGATTTGCTGGTAGCAAACACAGTCACTATTACTCAGCCACAGACAATCCAGCTAAGAGAGTTTGGTTCCAGTTACATTCCTGATTAACATCCTCCAGTATCTTGGATACATTTGCACATTCAGACATTCCCGCAGAACCAATCACACTCAAAGTCCACGTAAGTAGTACACAGCACTGGTACACAGTACTGGTACACAGTACTGGTACACAGTACTAGGCACAGTACTGGAACACAGTACTGGAACATAGCACCACATCAGCATTACTGAAAAACAAATTACATCTGTACAGTACAGAACAACACATACTGTATTTAAAGTCCAGTCCAGTATGGGACAATCCATATGTACATATAGCACAATATAAGATGCATGTACAAACAGGACAACATACGTACGTATATATATATATATATCCTGGCGTGGTGAATGATAGACAATTTGTACTGCAAATATGCGCATAGTCCAATACAACATATTATATGCAATAAAAATGTGTTTACTAATTCCCTGCCTTGTTCTCACGCAATTAAGCCCAACAATGAAGCCTGTCTGGTGACCTGTGCTGTATCACTGACCTGTGCTACATGGCTTATGTACACACCGTTTTACCTTTTATCTACCCCTCAACCAGGATACAAATATATATATATATATATCCTGGCGTGGTGAATGATAGACAATTTGTACTGCAAATATGCGCATAGTCCAATACAACATATTATATGCAATAGAAATGTGTTTACTAATTCCCTGCCTTGTTCTCACGCAATTAATCCTAACAATGAAGCCTGTCTGGTGACCTGTGCTGTATCACTGACCTGTGCTACATGGCTTATGTACACACAGTTTTACCTTTTACGGTACACGTCACAAGTCATTTTCGCTTTTGCTCACGAACGCGCAATATTGTCTCGGGTAATCCTGCGCGATAGCCAACTATTATCACGCGAACGCGCAAGAAGGTCTCGCATAATCGCGCGCTATCTCAGTTGTAAGCTTACTAATCTTACGTACGTACGTACGTGCGTATTTACCAGATTATAGTAACTAACTTTATATTTTTTCTTAAAGGAGAAAATCAACAAATAATAAGTAAGTAAAGACAAAATGTTCAATAATAGTAAAACTGAAAAGTACTACGTAGAAACAGGTTCTTTTTTAATCTTTCTGCGGCAAACTTCATCTACAGAGCTTCTAATTTCTTTGTTAACCGATTCCTTTGTCTCATTGGGGCAGATGGGGTATTCTTTTAGACACGCTTCCTTGATGGACTGCAACTTTACAAAATCAAGAGCCTTTTTTCCAAGAACTCCCCTACAATTGCTCGATTTTCTTTCCTCCTCGCAAGGCAGGAACTGGGATGGACCTATTCCACCACAAGATACTGTCAAGCTATTAGGATTGCCAACATGGAGAAACGAGTGGAGTGGAGCAAAGAGATGCTTGATAGACGGGAGATGTTTGACAACGTAATTTTCACAGACGAAAGTACTATTGCATTGGAGAAGCACCGGAAAAAATCATTTCGGAAGAAAGGTCAGCCAAGGAAAATGAAAGCCATACCAAAGCATCCCCTCAAAGTCCATGTTTGGGGTGGTATTTCCAAAAGGGGAAGCACAGACATTGTGATATTCACAGGAATCCTAACAGCAACAAGGTATGCTGAGATTCTTGATGCTGCACTATTGCCATTTGTCCGAACGCAATACCCGGGAGGTCATCGTTTGTATCAAGATAATGATCCCAAGCATACCTCTCGCTACATTCGGGGGTATTTCGAGGAAGAAGACATAAACTGGTTTAAGTCACCTGCGGAAAGTCCGGATTTGAATCCAATTGAAAAAGTTTGGGGTTCTATGAAGACATGGCTTCGCAATGAGTGGAAACCAACCAATTTAGATAATTTGAAAGAGGGGATAAAGAGGTACTGGGCAGGACTGACACCAGATGTGTGTAGGAGATATGTGGACCACATCCAAAAAGTTATGCCTGAAGTTTTAAAGAATGATGGTGGACCCACTGGCCATTGACATTAAATACTTTGTGACTATAGATATTATTATATTATTTGTATTATTTTGATCTTTGGTGTTATCGATTATTTCTTTTTATTAACTTTAATTCACCCTAAATAATATATAATATACATACGTATCTTATTTCGTAGTTGCTTCGTAGATCGTTTACATACATACGTACGTATTAAGAAATGTTAATTCTTGCGCGTCACGCAATCACGCAATTACTCGCGCGCGAAAGCACAGGCTCGTTTTTTATCGCGCGCGATTTCAACGTCGAGTTCGTGCGCGACCAGGCACGCGATCGCGCAAAAGGGCGAAAATAACTTTTAACGTGTACCGTATCTACCCCTCAACCAGGATACAAATATATATATATATATATATATATATATATATATATACTGTGTACAATCCATATATGCCCAATGTTGCACTACACAACACTGCACAATTATGTGCAGTATGTACGGTCATAAAGGTCCAAACGTGAGATCTTTACCAAAACCTGATTATCACGGACATATCACGTAGACCAGGTATGAGCAATCCTTTGCTCTGGTATTTCTAGCCATCTCTTCACACGTCCCCTACCTTTAGCTGACAGCTGGCCTTAGCATGCCAGTCATTACTAACCAGTTCATACATTTAAAATATTTGACACTTGAGAACACACAATGAAATGGAATGTCATGAATGCACACACCCACATGCACATATGTGTAAATATAACACATATACGTACACAAGTACACACCAGTACACACACACGCACGCACGCACGCACGCACGCACGCACGCATGCACACACAGCACACGTGCACACACACACACACACACACACACACACACACACACACACACACACACACACACACACAAGTGCAGGCAACTCACCAAACTATGCGAGTAAGTCACAGTATCCACTAAGTTGCGTTCACCTATGTAGATGAGATGGATGTACAGAAACACACATACAGTACAATGGTGCATTAGTATACACATATCTCCCCACACAATAGACAGTGAGTACACAGATGGTTCAATGTTAGTTCAATGGTAAGTAATGGAGAAAGGTTCCTATGTACGTACGTACATGTGTGTACAGTACAGTACACGCCACAAATAAAGGAATGACAAACAATCTAGAATATTCTATGTTGAAAAATGTGATTGTTGTCTTCTCAAGTTTATCACAGGGGTAAAACGAGGTTTGAGTCTGTCAATGTAGCCATATTTATAGGTCTGGCTGATTTGGACCACCTACGTATAGCAAGTCCTGAGCACACCAAAGCTAGTATGTGCTGTACACATGTGTTGGTGTAGCAGAGTGGATTGTATATCTAAAGGATATACAATACAAAAGCCAGAAATCTTTCCTGCAATCAGCAACATGTCAGATTACAGAGGTTGTCAGATTATGAAGGTTTTATAGTAAAGTCCATAATAATGGTTGTTTCTCAGAATATGGTCAGATTAAGGAGGTGTTGGACTACGAAGGTTCCACCAGAAGAGTTGGGCAACAACTCACACGTCAGATTAAGAAGGTTCTCACACTATGGTGATTGTGTACGTAGTATGGTCTAAAATGATTGCAGTATCTCAGCATATGGTCAGATTATAAAGGAAGCTGAACAATGGAATTATAGAGGTGTGTAGCTGGAGGTTACACTGCGTCGTTTGTAGTATAATGTAAGTAGAAGGGTGAGAGCTTATCTACTGAATACATTACAGCAGATAGACACATGTGGATTACCTAGGTATTGCATTGATATCCACAGAACAAGTGGAAGGAGTTTGTCCACACCATCTGGGGAGATTGCAGACCAAAACTGAGGAGAAATGAACAGTCTCAGAGGTTTTGAGCTCTTGGCTACATTCTCAGTTTCTTCCTTGCCAACATTCTCGGCTGGTTTATCAGTTGGATTCTTCTCAATTTGGGGCTTTGGGACAGGAAAGAGGTTCTTGCGATAAAGTGTCTTCAAAATGGTTAAGGAATGTTGGAATTGGTACCCATTGGCTGGTTTACATATACAATAATATGGTCACAAGAAATAGAAAAGCATATAGGTACATACATGAGAGAGAATACATGGATTCACACACATACATTTACTGCATGTGAAGTACATAATATACAAAAGACACAATGATCACGTAAATGTATCATACGTACATGGACATGCATACATACATACATACACTGTACCTACAAAGGTAGGCTGGAAGTACAGGCAAAAGGATACAACGTATGGCACACTCAGCATCCCAAACCACAGTCCTGGATTCAGGGTTATGCTGTCTGCCTCTTTCACCATCTACAGACAAAGGAGAAGAAATGAAGCTATTTGAATTAATATACGTAGTAGAGATAGGGGGTGGACAAAGAGGAGAAGTCAGGAGGAAGGTCAGGAGGAGAGGTCAGGAGGAGGGTGAGGAGGAGGGGTCAGGAGGAGGGGTCAGGAGGAGGGATGAGGAGGAGGAGCAGGAGGGGTAGGAGGAGGGGTCAGGAGGAGGAGCAGGAGGAGGGCCAGGAGGTCAGGAGGAGGGCCAAAAGGGCCAGGAGGAGGGGGCAGGAGGGCCAGGAGGGTCAGGAGGAGGAGCAGAAGGAGGGTAGAAGGAGGGCAGGAGGGGGTCAGGAGGAGGGGTCAGAAGGAGGGGCAGGAGGGGTCAGGAGGAGGGGTCAGGAGGAGGGGTCAGGAGGAGGGTCAGGAGGAGGGGTCAGGAGGAGAAGGAGGGCAGGAGGAGGGCCAGAAGGAGGGCCAGGAGGGGTCAGGAGGAGGGGTCAGGAGGAGGGGTCAGGAGGAGGGTCAGGAGGAGGGTCAGAAGGAGGGGTAGGAGCAAGGCATGATGGACATGAATTGCACATGCACAACATGCGTAAACTTCATTAGGAAGCCCAAGTGGTCACAAGGACAATGCCAGTCAAAACAATTAGCATCACCAGGAACAGGAATCACACACAGACAAGACCTCCTCTATGACCTCACGTTTCGATGTAACAACACCTATTATGGGTGATTAGTTACGGCAGTCAGGAGCTCAGCAGCACTGCAGCTCATCCTATTAATTGATACAGTCAGCAGTGACTTTATCACAAACAGACAATCAATCGCTTTGATAAATATCAATCCTGGAATCAACCCCCACAAATTGCTTATTATTGTCTGATTATTTCAGACCACATTGACTGAGTACTGAACAATCAGAGCTGATATCAATTGTAATGAAGTAGACAATTTAATCAATAAATGAATTAAACATACAATGTCATGGCATGTGTTTACAAGGGTATTTGTGTAAGTGCATGTATTAGTGTGTGTGTGTGTGTGTGTGTGTGTGTGTGTGTGTGTGTGTGTGTGTGTGTGTGTGTGTGTGTGTGTGTGTGTGTGTGTGTGTGTGTGTGTGTGTGTGTGTGTGTGTGTGTGTGTGTGTGTGTGTGTGTGTGTGTGTGTGTGTGTGTGCAAGTGTATGGGTGGGTGTGCATGCGTGTGTGTTACTTCAGGGACAAACCTATTCAAGTGGAAAGAATGCTATTCACTAAGGCAACATAGACTGACAGGCTGTGTTCGACACCAACCAACAACCGGTACCAAATCAATGCACTTCACAAAATGTGAAGACTTCAGCAATCACAGAAACTTCGATAGGAGGGAATTGATGTCATATGTACATATGTACATGTAGTTACCATGGTAACCATGTACGTACATGATCATGGGCGTGTGCATGTGTACACAAACACACAAACACATACACACCACACAAACACACCAAATTGACCACCTCACCTCTTCACACCATACTGCACAGGACTAGCACATGATCAACATTCACTCACATACTTTACAGGTTAGCAAAAGGTTAGCACGTGAAACACACACTCTCCACATTGTGTCCAGAATAAGTGAACCACACTACACTGTAGGTACATGGAGCATGCCAATCCAATTCTTCACAGCAAATTACACCAGAAAATTGAAGGTATGGGCATTGTAGCTAAAGATGTGTGTGTGTGTGTGTGTGTGTGTGTGTGTGTGTGTGTGTGTGTGTGTGTGTGTTTGTGTGTGTGTGTGTGTGTGTGTGCGCGTGTGTTAAGATGTGTGCATGTGCTTTTGTGTTTGTGTTTGTGTGTGTGTGTGTATGTACATGTGTATATGTTTTGGTGTATGTGTACGTACCAATGCCACAGAATGTGTGTGTGTGTATGTGTACGTGTATTCTCGAGGAGAGAAGAGATTGCTGCTGTTGGGGAAGAGACTATCAAATTACTTCATAATTGGTAATCATCAAGGTTAACTGGGATATGTTTACAGTGCAGGCATGCGTAATAATGTGTTTGTGTGCGTGTGCATGAATGCAAGATCACATTTTGTTATAGGATGCTCTCCTTATCAGGATTTGCTTACTACGTTCCTATGCACCAGTGCACCAGTACAGCAAACCAAATAATGCTCAAAATTGGCCTTAGGGATGTCTGTCTCAATGAGTTTCAAACTGTACGTATCAACATAGCACAGCACATACATATGTACAATAGGATATACGTGCATAGCACATTCAGGATATTTATATACTTATGAACAAACATACATACATATGTATGCATGTACTTACGTTCAATTCCAACATCTCGTTAGACAGACACAGCGATGACAGGATATTCCTGTGAGGAGGGATAGATGGTAGATATTGCTTGTGAGAATCTGATTTTACAAACATAAATTATCCCCTTACCAGTAGAGCAAAAATTAGTCTGTTGAACAGTAGAAGTGTATGTAGTACATGTATTATGTGTTTGCGTGTGTGTGTGTGTGTGTGTGTGTGTGTGTGTGTGTGTGTGTGTGTGTGTGTGTGTGTGTGTGTGTGTGTGTGTGTGTGTGTGTGTGTGTGTGTGTGTGTGCATGCGTGTGGTGTGTGTGTGTGTGTGTGTGTGTGTGTGTGTGTGTGTGTGTGCACGCACACGCATGTGTGCAAATAGTAGACAAATTCAGTCCATGTCATCACAAGCAGACATATGTAAGACAAAGACATCATCACCCAATTGAAAACAGTGTCTTAATAGCATCAATTACTAGAAAGAGAATTGTGTATATTAATACCATTCCATGTAAGGAGCAGGAGTCTGGTCTAATGGGGTCATAATGGCATTAC
>OZ026556.1:3537500-3557500 GCA_964020155.1 Chondrilla cf. caribensis | reverse complement strand
TGTCCTTTGTATGGAGGTAGCTTATATGGTGTCCTTTATTTAAAGTGTCCTTTAATAGGGGTTCCACTGTATTTAATGATACTTGTCCACGTATGTACCAACCAGTGTATACTTATCATTTCGTGTAATCCTTTGGAACAGGTGGTCAAATATTTCTTAACATTCCCATATGTTCTGATTGTGCAGCTGTTCTTACATCACTACAATCCTTGGTAACCATAGCAATAACAACATTTTAATGGGATAACATAATACTGCTCCATACAACTACATCAAATGTAATCTCCATGACAACTGAAATCACACCACCTAGTGGAAATTGATTTCACAACCATGAGATCTTATCTTGTATCCGTAGATCTGTTATTGAATGAAGTACTAGCCCAACACTTCCCATCCATTGCATCAGATCAGCTATTATCAACATAACAGCTGAAATATCCAACCATATATGGACGAAAAAATGGCTGCCATGCATAGTGGTGTATTGCTGCTGAGATAGAGACTCAAAGGCAGAGGAGAACTGGGTACGTACGAGGAGGATATTTGGAACTACGTATTCGTGCATGAAATGCCAGGCGCCTGAGTGCCACTCCATAAGAGGTTTGAATGAATGTCAACAAACATCGCCATGGTGACAGAGGGTGAGCTCTTCTCAGGGGAGTGGCAGCAGTGACATGCAAAACATTTCGCGATAAAGAGAATGGAGCACGCTGGGAGTGCGGGGATGGGTAGAAAGCCAACAAGCACTCACGTCAAAGAGTTGTGGAATCTGCAATCAGGGATGGGATAAAGGAAATGCAGAAACAACAGCTATGAAGAGATGTGATGATGGGAGAGTAGCATCAACAGCTATGAAGGGATGTGATGATGGGAGAGTAGCATCAACAGCTACGTAGGGATGTGATGATGGGAAAGTAGCATCAACAGCTACAAAGAGATGTGATGATGGGAGAGTAGCATCAACAGCTACATAGGGATGTGATGATGGGAAAGTAGCATCAACAGCTGCGAAGGGATGGGATGATGGAAATGCAGGAACAACAGCGATAGCATTGGCATTGTACAGCTATGCTTCACTCCCAGCCTCTTGTAATGCATGGAAACGGATAAACTGGACTTGCACATTGGAGCCAGCATAGGACATCCACAATGTACCAAGCATACCAAATATCTGTAAAATCAAACATTAACAAAATGGATGTTTCAAAATAAAAGCAGATTTACCGTTCTCCACAACTATTGCTGTTGTGTGTGTGTGTGTGTGTGTGTGTGTGTGTGTGTGTGTGTGTGTGTGTGTGTGTGTGTGCGTGTGCGACTGTAATGTCAGTTGGATCAGTGACAACATAAAAAAGTAAATTCGTAGTTATCAGGGTCCAACTGTCACACACTACGCTTTGTGGAGTTTGGGTGACATTGGTGGCAGAGACAGCCATATGTAACTCGCTCCCTCTATACAGAGAAATTGCCATGGCAACAGCTAACTCAACAGAGAAGAAGTACATCCACCTCTGTTGCCATGGTTAATTCACAGCTGGAGTACAGGTTCTGAAAGATGATAAACCACTTCTTTCAGGTACATATCCTCAAGCTTTCTGTTGTTGAGTATAAAGCATTGGGTTTGAAAATAAATTTTCCAGCAATATCAGCTGTAAAACTATGCACGTGTGTACGTATGTAAACACATGTGTACGTTTGTATAGTATTACTGGTAACAGTTGCAACTTCAATCACACCTCTACACACAGGTCACTTTGTACCTTCGATTCCTCCTGCACATATTTCCTTACGACACCTCAAGAACCATCCATTGAGTGGTCTCACCGATATCTCCTACCGATCCTGCACCATTACCTGTACTGTACCATTACTTGTGTCATGGTAGGTGGTTCATAAAACCTCTACAACACGTTTGCAGCGCAGTTGCCAATACAGCACACTTGCAATCAAATCATTAACGATTAATCCCCTTTCCATTGCTGATCAGACCAATTTCCTGTCACCAACAACATCAGCCACAACGAACAATGGAGCAATAACAAGACGCCCGAGGTGATTAAATAATAGTGTGTCTGTATAGCTGCATATCCCCTGTGGAAGGGACATAACTAATACCTACAAACCTATACTGTACCATTACCCACAAACCTATACTGTACCATTACCTATAACCCTATACTGTACCATTACCTACGAATCTGTACTGTACCATTACCTATGAACCTATACTGTACCATTACCTACAAACCTATACTGTACCATTACCTACAAACCTATACTGTACCATTATCTATAAACCTATACTGTACCATTACCTATAAACCTATACTGTACCATTACCTACATACCTATGGTATACTGTATAAACACGGTTTATCACCAAAACTGTGTCATTGAACTTGCACAGGTCAGGTCAGTATAATTGCTTCAGGTCCAAACATGCAATGTTGTAAACAGTTGCCCAGTAATGCACAATGCCTCCCAATCCCTCTTACTGTACTAACACAAACAGTGTTGCAGCCTACGTATCCACCAGGTGATGATAGATACATGACGGCATTGTGGGTAATTGAATTGTTTACAGGGTACACGCCCACCTGTGTAAACACACCTACTAGCACAGATACAAGAGCCTTGTGTTGTATAGATATACCTCTTGGTACATATAACATGCAACTGTCCTGACACACCCACTCACACTCACTTGTCCTCTTGACACACCCACTAGTTCTGAGACACCCATTCACACCCACTTGTCCTGACACACCCCATTCACACCCACTTGTCCTGACACACCCACTAGTTCTGAGACACCCATTCACACCCACTTGTCCTGACACACCCCATTCACACCCACTTGTCCTGACACACCCACTAGTTCTGACACACCCACTCACACCTACTTGTCCTGACACACTCCACTCACACCCACTTGTCCTGACACACCCCACTAGCTCTGACACACCCACTCACACCCACTCATCTTAACACATACACTTGCTCTGACACACCCATTCCCACACACTAGTTCTAACACACCCACTCACACCCACTCATTTTGACACGTACACTTGCTCTGACACACCCACTCCTGTAGACACAGCACAATAAATTAATTTAATAAGCAAATGGATTTTGAATCTGAGCTACCATCCGAATTGCCATGGAAACCTTAAATCGAAATGCTCCATCATAAGAACTAATTAACAGTGAGGAAGATAAGATTAGAATTACACCATGATGAAATAAAATGTCATAGCACCTGTAACATGATCCACCGTATTCAATTCAGAACAAATTACCCTACAAACTCTTGCCAAAACACATCATAACCTAACAGTAAACTTCCACCAGTATGTACATCCCCTATATACACAAGTACACATACACACGTTGACGTATGTACACACACACACACACACACACACACACACGCACGCACGCACACACACACACACACACACGCACGCACGCACACACACACACACACACACACACCACATACATATGTATGTACATACTGTGTGCACACATACCACACACACATGTACACACACAAACCTGCACTGCCAACAACAAGAAGGGGCATTTTTCCTTCAGATTTATCTTCAACAATAAATTGCTCGAGGGCTGCTACATCCTGTGAATCACAAGATTTGATATCAATTACTTGTATGTAAGATAGGAAGTACAGTAGACACAATAAGTACATACGCAGACATATGTATGTGATAAGTAGATATTATCATGAAATACTGTATGCCTTGTGTACACACACACACACACACACACACACACACACACACACACACACACACACACATACACACACACATGCGCACACACACAGACACACACACACACACACACACACATACACACACACATGCGCACACACACATGCAACAAATTTGTCAACATCTGCCCACAGACACGCTGTCTCACTGACAAACTCGTTTGTACAAGCACACATGTACATACATACACACAACACATAGACGAGGGGTCAATCTGCAGGATCAAGTCAGCAGTAAAGTGATAACACTACACCCCCACACCACCTGACATATCCTGTTCAGCTGAAATGCTAATAGTCTACAAAGGTCACACCTGGGAATCCCTGACAGCTGCACACTCAGTGGATTCAGCAGCCACCAATGCAACCTGAATCAGTTCTTGTGGTCCCACTCACAGGGGGAGAGAGAGATGTGGTTGCAAGCAGGAATGAGGATTACTTGGGTTTCTTGACATGATCATATATGGTCAAATGAGTGGAATGTCGAGGTCCTACAAGTACTGTATGTACAAGATTCTACAATGTCTGCAATCCATTTGTACTGTATGGTGTGTGTGTGTGTGTGTGTGTGTGTGTGTGTGTGTGTGTGTGTGTGTTACATGTGTGTATGTGTGTGTGTGTTTACATGTGTGTATGTGTGTGTGTGTGTGTGTGTGTGTGTGTGTGTGTGTGTGTGTGTGTGTGTGTGTGTGTGTGTGTGTGTGTGTGTGTGTGTGTGTGTGTGTGTGTGTGCATCAGTGTTGTGGTAATGGTAATCAGTAATCGTAATTAGCTGTAATTAATTTCACATTTCTAAGTAATCGTAATTTAATCGTAACAGTTACACAATTACATCCAATTTCATTCTCTTTCTCTCCCCTAAACAACACACTCTTTTAAATGTGAGATATCATATGTATATTCTATGTCTGACTTGGGTAACCACTCAGCAAGTCTATATTCAGTACATCTGCACAAGTGGAATGACAGGAAATGCTAAAATTGAGGACCTCTAAACATTTGGCCCTACAATATGGTACACAACTGTTACATATAGAAGTGATTGTGATTGTAATCGCTCAAAGTAGTTGCAATGGAAATTGATCACATGAAGCAATGATTGCAATGGTAATGGTGATCGGTTCTTGAACTATCCAAGTAATTGTAATGGTAATTGATTACTTATAAGCTGTAATTGTCACAACACTGGTGCGTGTGTGTGAGTAAAATTACATCCATGCCTGTCCCTACAAAACACACAGACAATCTCTGTGCGGTATATTTAGTATGAGTACATAGGTATTATATTGAATGGCCCAATGTATTATATTGAAACACAATTCAATAATTAGGTAATTCTCATAAAATAAGCGCTAAAGAGCATCCAGCCATGGCAACCAAGATGGCTACATAGCAACAAAAGTTACCATAATCTATGGGATTTTAGACAATTAAAAGGAATATAATATCATCAATCTCTGAATAGAAAGTACTTTTCCAATCTGAAATCTTTACAATTTGACTGCAATGTCAGATAGATAATCATCAATATAGATCATACCATCAAACCTCTGCAATTTGACCATCTTTTTGAACTGACATCTAATTCATTGTCTGATTGGCGCTGGATTATCAAGGTCGGATTATAACCATAGAGGTGAAGAGGAGTTAGTTGCTTGTGTGAAACGTGACAAGCATTAAGTCACTGTATTGGGAACCACCTTAACCATAACATTATAACACCATAGCAACCCACGTAGGAGACAAGGTGCATATCCTAGCGACTGGATGACATAATGTTAATGATACTTTCAGTTAACAATCTCTAATCTGCTTCTAACAACGAGACTGTGTGATGTAAGCACAGGGAAAGTGTGGGTTGGTGTACCCCTTCGGTACCATGCGCAACGTTCCTGCCGGGAATCCCTCCACTGTGTGGTGCACGCTACACACTTCCAACTTCAGAGTTGGATCACATCACAAGAGACAGTCTTGAAGACTCAGCTATAGACCGCTTTGACCAGTCCTGCAGGTGGTCTCCATTGTGAGGTTCTACTGTGTACGTACACCCATGGAGTCCCACTATGTTTATCCATAAGTATTGGACATACGCACATTGCACTCTGTACAAAATGCTCTAGTGGGGACACTTGATAACAGACACACCTCCATCAGCCATTTTAAATTGTCCACTGTAGGGAGGTTGTCAAATCTTCAGAAATAAAAATTTGATTTGATTTGATTTGAAATCTTATTTAATGTGGGGAAGCCTTTACCCTTGAAGGCTACTTTTCAAGGCACCCACAAATACATAAATCAATACAACAACTAAACACATACACACAGAGATTGCAGACAATGTCTAATACATAGTTTGGTGTGAGGTTCTACTGTACTTCAACTGGTCCCATGGGTTGTCTCAATCGTGAAGTTCTACTGTACTTCAACTAGTCCCATAAAATGTACTAGCACATTTATAAGGGAAGCCATTTTACCTGAAATAAGTCCTTTGTAGGGAGGTATAATTTCTACTATGTCCTTTTCACACTGTACGTATACAATAAGTACAATACACTGTAGTACAAATGAACTGTCGGGGGGCAACTACCAGAATGCACAATGTGCACATGACACGGTACACGGACATACAGAACACACGACAGCACATCATACAGTACAACCCCACTGGAGAACCACCTCAGCAATAGCATGGAGTTGTATAACAAATAATTCCACACACTTTCCACTCAGAATTAGGACCAAATCACAACTGGGACCACTTCAACTGGTCCCATGGGTTGTCTCAATAGTGAAGTTCTACTGTACTTCAACCAGTCCCATAGGTGGTCTCAATAGTGAGGTTCTACTGTACTTCAACTAGTCCCATAGGTGGTCTCAATTGTGAGGTTCTACTGTACTTCAACTAGTCCCATAGGTGGTCTCAATAGTGAGGTTCCACTGTACTTCAACTAGTTCCATAGGTGGTCTCAATTGTGAGGTTCTACTGTACTTCAACTAGTCCCATAGGTGGTCTCAATAGTGAGGTTCTACTGTACTTCAACTAGTTCCATAGGCGGTCTCAATTGTGAGGTTCTACTGTACTTCAACTAGTCCCATAGGTGGTCTCAATAGTGAGGTTCTACTGTACTTCAACTAGTCCCATAGGTGGTCTCAATAGTGAGGTTCTACTATACTTCAACTAGTCCCATAGGTGGTCTCAATAGTGAGGTTCTACTGTACTTTAACTAGTCCCATAGGTGGTCTCAATTGTGAGGTTCTACTGTACTTCAACTAGTCCCATAGGTGGTCTCAATTGAGGTTCTACTGTACTTCAACTAGTCCCATAGGTGGTCTCAATTGTGAGGTTCTACTGTACTTCATGGCACACAGTACATAGTACATGTGATGCACAACACATAAATTAAGCACTTGCAATGTATGGAGTCAGTGCATGTGATAATAATATTGACTGTTTAGACTTCAGGAATACCTTCAACTTGCTGCTATCCATTTAACGACTTCAATTTGGCCGTTTTATCAATATTGAATAAGCGACACAAAAATGTCCACTTAATAGAAATTTAGTGGCATGATTTCTTTAATTTCATGTTATAATCCAATTTCAATATCGACATGGTCAACTTGTTGGAGGGGTACTTCAAAGGTCACCCAGGAGGGCACGATACACTATGGCAGGTCAACTTGGAGGGGTACTTCAAAGGTCATATAGGAGGGAATGATACACTATGGCAGGTCAACTTGGAGGGGTACTTCAAAGGTCATATAGGAGGGAATGATACACTATGGCAGGTCAACTTGGAGGGGTACTTCAAAGGTCATATAGGAGGGAATGATACACTATGGCAGGTCAACTTGGAGGGGTACTTCAAAGGTCACCCAGGAGGGAATGATACACTATGGCAGGTCAACTTGGAGGGGTACTTCAAAGGTCACCCAGTAGGGCACAATACACTATGGCAGGTCAACTTGGAGGGGTACTTCAAAGGTCACCCAGTAGGGCACAATACACTATGGCAGGTCAACTTGGAGGGGTACTGTAGTGGATTGATCACGTTGGCATTTTGTTTTCAAGGTACTACAGTATTGACCGCAATGAATAGGGCACATTGCATGCGTTTAACACCCGAGTACAGGAAGAAATGAGCTCCTTCTAACTGATACATTCTTTTGAATGTTCACTAGTGGATTTCGCACATTGTAAGTGACTCCTAAACTTTTTGAAGCATGTCGAGTCTGTAAGTAGATCACTCTTGATGGGACATGGTCCCGAAAGTGACTGCCTGAGTTACATGTTGTCCAACGAATGACTACACCAGGTGAAAACATCAGAGATGATTTACAGGCCTTGTACAGTGTTGTAAGAGTGTCTCCTAACTATACTTTCCTTTGCAGGTCAGGTATGGTACAGCAGAGATGCAGAGAAGTAATATAACGAGTTACTCGATTACACAAAGTGTTGTAAAGTGATATTGATGAGTATGTTGGTACATGTGAATGTATGTTGACACATATTGATACATGTAGCACGTTTAATGCCATTTTCACCCACTCCACAGTGATATTAGTTAACTCCTCCTACAACTGGAGATGGCACACAACCGATGGTAAGTGTCCAGTGCAGGACACACCAGCCCTGGTTTCACCACTGTGTTGGAGCACTTACCAAATTACTTTACACAAGTCCAAACCAGTTTAACACATCGGTGTGCGAACACATTAAGGTAATTACGTACATAACTAATTGAGTAAACCACATATCGAGATTGTTTGAATCCAGTTCAAGACTGACTTAAAACAAGGCACTTTAGAGCACTTCAGCATAACCAGGGCTATGGAGAGATTTCCAGCACACGGGCCATACATATACATGCGCACAGTATGTGTACAATGACATCCTACACCTACCTGGAATAGGGGTCATTTCAGTACCATCATCGCTGGTACTACTAGATAGCTACCAACTCACTACACACATGCTTAGTTGGGTAGCATACAGTCATGCCATTAGTTCAGCATTCCCATATTTGGTTGCTGTACCCTGAGTACATAGCTTCAACTATTCACTTGAAGTCCAACTGTCTGTCTCCTTTGAGTGATCAAAGAAGACCGATTGGCTCAATAAGGTTTGGAATACAAACAACATCGGGGAGATTGTCACAACATACACCAGCCTACACTATTCAATAACCTTCGGATCATTTGATATCTTGTGCAATTAGACATTCATTGCAAACTGTCTACATGAGGAGACATGACTTGTATGGCAGATTTCAATGAGCATAATAGGTCTTATACTTATCACAAAGGCCATAACCATACATGCAATGCTCATTATGATCACTTGAACAAAGGAGAATTTACACAGAGCTATTCGTTTAATAATACATCACACACACACACACACACACACACACACACACACACACACACACACACACGTGCACACACACACACATGCACGTACACACACACCACACACACACACCACACACCACACACACACACACACACACACACCACACACACACACACACACCACACACACACACACACACACACACACACACACACACACACTACAATACACACACACACACACACACACACACACACACACACACACACACACACACAGTCTGAACTCACCATAGCATGCAATGAACCGAACACAGTGTTGCAAGGAACTACAAACCAGAAAGTAGATACATTCCCACACTTACTACTGTCCCATAAACATAAATTCACTGTAACATGAGCACAATACATAGTATACAGTCATCATGCACAGCATAACAAGATTTGAAGACAGCTACACATGCCTACGTACAGAGCACAGTATATACTGTAACTCTGTTCATTGTGTGTAATGATGTACTGCACACACACAGTATACACACATGCACAGTGCATACAATGGTTTGTACAGTATAAACACAAATTATACCTATGTATTCACATTAAAAGCATGCATACATTGGATACATTCTGTGAACTAACCAATCCTCAGTGTGCTAGGTGGCAGTCCAAGCTATGAAGAGGAAGGAAGCAAGAATTTAGCAAAGCAAACAAAGAGCAACACTACAAACAATAGAAGTGACCAACAGAATGTACATACATACGTAGGTACGTATGTGCAGGTGTATGTTCCTTGTGCACCCATCTAAGTAGGCAGTATATGCTAACAGAAGACATTGAATCAAGACAGGTACAGGAAATGGTTGTCATGACCAGATAAATTCTCCATTAACAGGATATCTAGATGGCCTAGAAAGACCTGGGTTCCTTCCTGAGTGGGACACAGTAATGCTCAAAGCAGCTGGATTGACCACACACCAGACGCCAATACCCATCACATGGTGTGATAACAACGATAGGATGTCTGTGTCTGGGCCATCAAAGCTTCACTTCTCTAACCTTTTCATGCAGGCTAAAAATTGAATTAAAGTGAATTCCACGTGGGTCATGCTTGCCATTGCAGGGCACAGAACAACAGAGCTCTGCAAACGTGCACGCCATATACTGTATGCATAGATAAGTGGTGTCAGTGTGTTTCTGTTGGGCATAGAGGGATGGCCAGATAAGTGGAGTAGGCATGTCTGCTAACATATGTAAGAGGGAGAGTGGGTGTGTCTGGTGTATATTACCAGATGCGGGAAAATGAGTGTGTTTGTCTGCTAACAGCTGCAGTACAGGGAGTGGGTGTGTCTGTTAACAGCTGCAGTAAAGAGAGTGGGTGTGTCTACTAACATATGTTAGGTAGAGTATTTAGGTGTATTTGGTGTAAATTAACAGCTGTAGTAAAGGGAGTGGGTGTGTCTACTAACATATGTAAGAGGTAGAGTATTTAGGTGCATTTGGTGTAAATTAACAGCTGCAGTAAAGGGAGTGAGTGTGTCTGCTAACAGATTTAAGAGGGAGAGTGGGCGTATCTGTTAACAGATACAGGAAGTAGAGTATCTGAACCTGTTAACAGATGCAGGCATACAGCAGATGCAGACAATCCCGACAATGACTTCAGGTCACAAACACACACATCGGGTAGCAAATGTCACAACAACTGATAATGATCAATTACGTATATTTATGATGCAACAGTTATCACATCAGCTTATGACATAGGCACCGACCACGAGTGTGTATGATGTAAGGATGGCTACAATCGCAGTCATCGTCAGCAATAAGGAAACTCACTTGCACCAGAACCTTCTGGAAGTCCTCCACTGGTCCTGACGCCCCCACATAGATAACAGGTGGACTATATAAGGGATGTACAGAAACAGCAGTGAGGTAACATGCATGTATGTACGCTCATACGTACCCTGTGCATACCACGTGTACATACTGTATATACGCATTGTATGGGCAGAGGTAGGGAACACTTGTACACACACCTACTACGTATGTATGTACGTACCTTACATTGGACAGTGTGTAACAAGTACTGTACACACCTAACTATACTTATAAATCTCATGCGCATGTATGTACTGTATAGCACATATACCATAATTAATTTTCTTGTACATATGTTTGGTACATATACACTGTACAATGTATATGGTATAGCGCTGAATTTTACAGAGCCCACGTTTTTGCAGAGTAGCCTTCTGCGAGATTTTACAGACTTCACACCTAACCAAATTTCCATTGAGCTTGTCGACTCACAATGCAACATTACTGTGATAATTGTGGTCGAAGTCTGAAAGAAATAATAAACTGTTCTCTTTAAATTTTGGTTCTATATATGTGTGTACATGTATATCCTATACATCATACGTATAATGAACATACATCACGTGTTGCATGTATGCATACAGGCTTCTACCCCGTCTTCCACCTACTGTAGCTCCTCCCTTCTACCACGCCTTCCACCTACTGTAGCCCCTCCCTTCCACCTGCCTTCCACCTACTGTAGCTCCTCCCTTCTACCACACCTTCCACCTACTGTAGCTCCTTCCTTCTACCACGCCTTCCACCTACTGTAGCTCCTCCCTTCTACCACGCCTTCCACCTACTGTAGCTCCTCCCTTCTACCACGCCTTCCACCTACTGTAGCTCCTCCCTTCTACCATGCTTCCACCTACTGTAGCTCCTCCCTTCTACCACACCTTCCACCTACTGTAGCTCCTCCCTTCTACCACGCCTTCCACCTACTGTAGCCCCTCCCTTCTACCACGCCTTCCACCTACTGTAGCCCCTCCCTTCTACCACGCCTTCCATCTACTGTAGCTCCTCCATTCTACCACGCCTTCCACCTACTGTAGCCCCTCCCTTCTACCCCGCCTTCCACCTACTGTAGCCCCTCCCTTATACCATGCCTTCCACCTACTGTAGCCCCTCCCTTCCACCTACTGTACGTAGCCCCTCCCTTCTACCACGCCTTCCACTTACTGTAGCCCCTCCCTTCTACCACACCTTCCACCTACTGTACGTAGCCCCTCCCTTCTACCACGCCTTCCACCTGTAGCGCCTCTCTTCTATCCCGCCTTCTACCTACTATATGTAGCTCCTCCCTTCTACCACACCTTCCACCTACTGCAGCCCCTCCCTTCTACCACACCTTCCACCTACTGTACGTAGCTCTTCCCTTCTAGCCCGCCTTCCACCTACTGTAGCTCCTCCCTTCTACCATGCTTCCACCTACTGTAGCTCCTCCCTTCTACCACACCTTCCACCTACTGTAGCTCCTCCCTTCTACCACGCCTTCCACCTACTGTAGCCCCTCCCTTCTACCACGCCTTCCACCTACTGTAGCCCCCTTCATTTCTGCATTCCTGGAAAGACCTCAACTATTGATATATTGCCCAAGTCTCATGCCATTCCATACTCATCCTCACATCTCACATGAATCACTATACCCATCCTCACAATACGACACTTATCCTGGCATTTTCACACAGTAGGTGCTATTTGGGCATTTCTGCATCTGCGTGTGCTGAGTAGGCAACTACGTAAGTAGCAGCTTCCAGAGTACAGTGGCGTACACATGCAGATGTGACTGCACGCTTGCAAACAACGTAACACAATACTGAAGATGACAAGGGATCCACATTCCACATACATTATAACTACATCTGTACATAATGAACGCCAACCGCAGGGAGTGAAGCTACCTTGGTTAATTGCTGAAACTGAAAATTGAGAACAAATCTAATTTTCAACACAAACCTACCAAATTGTTTCTGATAGAGATCGTGCACAAACATTGTCAACAGGAAACTCTATTATCTCCATGGTTACACCACAGACGACAGAGGAGCACAAGACGATGTAAACTAAAAGTACGTATCACGTACAATTGTGGGTTTGATTCATCTCTGAAATGTGTCACCTCACAGAACAGCCCATACAAGCTAGGTGGTCAGTAGTGAGGAGAAGCCTTACATTGGCTGGAAGACCTATTAATCCAGCACTAGAGTTAGATAAACTTTACAATTGGATAGCATCTAATGGATATGTCTGTATGTCCATGCATACACACACATGCGCACACATGAGAGCACACACATGCACACATATACACACACACGCACGCACACACACACACACACACACACACACACACACACACACACACACACACACACACACACGCACGCACACACATACATGTGCGCACAAAATATTAATATACACACATACACCTCTTTCAAAGAATGTGCTCATTTGAACACACTTGGGCAGCTTCAACAGAGTGTGCCATACCAGAACTTGTGATGCTTCCCGGAGTGTGCCCAGGCAACCAAACAAGGTCAGTATGATTCACACTTGAAACCTCAAACTATTAATCAGCAGTTGAGAAAAATCAATTTACTTTCGCATGTGTAGCTTACCCAATCGGCAATCAATCAAGCTGACACAGAATAATTGGGAGATGATTTCAAAGGTGGTTTCATAAGACTACAAGCTAACATGACAAGCCACAGGAAACAGTAGCTGGTGTACCTCTCTGATGTCATAATATGTCCTTCCATGTGGTATTGAGTGTCTACAGTACATACATACGTACATACGTATATGTGCATCTACATACATCACATATGATACATACGTACGTACATACACAAATTGTTACATGCAACATGAATATCCACATGCACATGCATCGCTTGTGATATATATTGCTTGTACGTACTGTACAAAAAGAGAAGTATGTATGTATCTACGTACAGTGTTATATGTACATAATCACAAAGGTACATACACCTGTGTATGAACAACCTATACATTCATGTCTACATGTACAACTACAGACTCACGTACATACATAAGTACATACAGTGGAACCTCTCTATTATGGACACTTTGGGACCTTGATTTTAGTCCTTATTACAGAGGTTTCTTCAATTCAGAGGTCACTTAATACATGACAGTACTACACTGGGACACATAATGGTGTCCTTATTATAGAGGTTTCTGCTATTCAGAGGTTTGTAATAGAGAGGTTCCACTGTATATACAATAAATCATATATGAATGTACGTATACATACGTACATACTGTATAATATTACACCGCATATACGTATGTGTACACATACATAGGTACGTATATAGATTCTCTATACCAGTGTACATACAGCCCATGGACCATGAACATACATACATACACACAGTATCATACACAGAGTGTAGATAAGGCACCGCCGGGATCCCCTTAAGGAAGCTCCACACTAAGTGGATTTGTAGGGCGATAAGAAAACTGATAACGAAGAATCACTTCATATCTAAATATGTACGTACAATGCTTCACTACACAAGAGTGCAGTCAGGATACAGGTGGTTTTGGAATTCCGTATGTAGACATTACGAATCAGTGGGGAGATTTTCTGAGTGCCAAAACACCATACAGGGCATACAAGAGCAAGGAGACTGAGTATAGTACCCATGTGTATGCATACAAATGTACATCCATTCTGAAAATACATCCTTTCAATTTGTCCTCATTACATGAAGCCGAAATGGTTCAGTTTGTAGAAATGTGGCTGAACAACACCAATACGTAATGCACTCCACGGTTCAACTGACACAATGAATATTACAAGTAAAAGCAACAGCACATAACACTGTCTGGCATTGATGTTGAGGGGAATATGGCTTTCCACAAAGGTTTATTTTCAACACAGACACAGACCTGCCCATTGCATGTTGGGGAAAAGAGGCGAACTGAAACTATAAACTGAAAAAACTATAAATGAGCTTACCAATGGGCATATTAACACCATGACCTTTCCACAGTGCAAAAACAAGCAAAGCAATAACAATATTTTATTGTACAGTAATATAATATACTAGCCAGTAAGCCCACCGAAGGCGAGCTTACTGGTACGGAGAGTCGTATGCAATCGAGTCGGGTCCACCCACGTTTGAAGCATCTTCGCTGGGTAGTTGCTATAACGACAGTAAGTTTAAATGTTTAAATTTGATTGTTGGACGACAGCCAATCGAATCACCCGATAAACAGAAGTCACTGAGACAATAATTAAAAATGGCCATCAGCCGTGAAGGAAAAACCAGAAATCGAAGGTTCTCTCCCATGAACAGTTAGACGGTTGATTTTAACCCATGGAGGACACTTCCCGAATCGTACTTCATAATCCCTGAGAGTTTGATAGCGCCCTGTGCAACAGTTTTTGCCCGAATCGCAAACAAACAAACAAACGAACTGAATTATATATATAGATATTATAGTACACATGCTTACATACAAATAGTATGCTTTATACATCCCACATATACATACAGTATATTGTATACATACCATGCATACAATATACTGTATCTACTTAGACAGTGATAACGATACAACATAAATATCTCATACACACAGTGCTGTTACCATATAAATACGTACGTATGTATAGTGGATCTGGGTTGCTAGGTAGCAGTTAACATGAAGGTATGATCAGCTGAAACCCCCCCCATGCAACTATCAACGCGTGCAACACGTGCAGTGCCATCGAAGGACACACAGTATCTACCAGATATCTCAACCATTGGGTTTCTCCTGTAGGAAGCACCACAAGGAATTCTAATCATGCATGAAACTGCAACCATACGAATGAGTGTGAATGCAATCATCCTAAAATGTAGTTGATAATTAAAAGACGTATTCATTACTTCACACACAATAGAGAACTGAGGAAGCTAACCAGGCAGGCTTCGCCATACTAAGGTGAATGATGCCACTTGGGTAGTTTAGAAAATTTATGGACGTACAAGCAAATTAAAACACTGTATGCATGTAATATGTGTGTGTGTACTGTGTACTAATGTGTGTACTATGTAAGTGTGTACTGACAGTACAGACCCTGGTTGGTGGACATAGGACATTCTTTCTCCCCATTTCACTACAATACAATTTCTCTGTTTGTACCAATTTTGTTAATAATTTTGTACCCTCTGTCTGCTGGGTGCCTATGTACGTACGTATATAGTAGCCTCGTGGCTTAAGGCTCTCCAAGGTAAAATAAGACCCCACAACCCACCAGCGGTAGTGGAAATACAGAGTGTAAGCTGACAGTACAGACCTCAGTTGGTGGGTACGCCTCCTTGATACTAATTGAAATAACACACCACCCCCCACAAACACCTTCCACTGCAAGTATGTACGTGTGTACAAGGGGTCTTCTGAGGTCAAAGATGCTCAAGTTTCTGAATGGTTATGCCTATCCCATTGAATTCCTGCTGAGATATTGATCACTGTGACGAGTACAATTCCTGATAAATTGCATTTATTTCAGTGTCCACAGTGGTTAAACGCATCAATTTGCATATCACGTATTACATGGACGCTACACTCATATAAGTGTCAGACAGCACCCTCAATGCACTCTCATAGTAGTACACTGCACACACAAGTAGCACATGCATGTACGTATGTAAGTGCATGTACAAATGTCCATGGGGACTGTACAAAATGGTACACATTCATGTACACTGTGCAAAATACAACTGTGCTTAAGACACCTTCGGAGACAGATGTCTGATAAAGTCCAGTCAATTTTCTACACACATTACATATGTATGTACATATGTTACTCCAAATATGGCAGCACAGTAGATAAAGGAAGATATACACCACAATATCGATCACCTTCAACCATGCTGTCTAACAAGTAGCAGGATATGTGGAGCCCTAATGTAATTACACACGCACACTCACTTGGTGTAAAGGGTTGGGAAGCCATCGTTGAGTAACTGTTCGAAATTGCGATGCAGTGCAATTTGTACAACTGGGAGGGGAGAGAAATCGGGCTAATGTGACCATATATGCATGCATGTATGTACGAGACATGCAGTATACATTACAGTATAAGTACATTGAGATGTGTGAGGCCAGACAATCAGCTCCAGCTAGTAATTAGTGGCCAAAGTAGATAACACATTTAACTACCATGTGTGTATCACACACACACACACACACACACACACACACACACACACACACACACACACACACACACACACACGTGCACGCAGACACAGACACAGACACACACACACATACACACACACGTGCGTGCAGACATAGATATACACACATACATCAGGCTTTCCCCTCCACGTTGTTTTACTTGAACAAAGAGATGAAATGAAACCGATACACATGAGGACAATATAGACAACAAACAACTACAGTGAAGGTGCTTAAAGATTTCAGGGATTTACCGTCAAATACAGCAAAAGGTCACAAAGGGGTGAATTCCCAGGGAAAGCTCTCCGCTATTTACAGTCCTAGTGATAATTAGTCAAGACGCATTTCTGTTATACATACATAATCACACCATGCACTTCAACATATGTACATGACTTCAATACAGCTGTGTGCGTGTGTGTGTGTGTGTGTGTGTGTGTGTGTGTAAGTACATGTGTGGCTGTATGCACAGAGTATGAGTATAGGCATTAGCAACACTGATAACACCTCAATAGTAATTGAAATCCCAAACCCCCCCCTACACATACACCATTCAATGTGACTATTGTACATACTTTGAACTTACACTTTTTGTAACTACGTACACATGTAGGTGATACATCCATACCTCCAGCAATAGTGGATCAACAGAAATAGACACTTTGACTCCCAATACAACCACTCACCCACACAGGCATGGTGTCCAGAGACAGGATGATATGTGGGAAACATTAAGTAATGTACACTGGACGTATATTGCCATAAAATAACAATGATCCTAATTAATTATTAGCACAAAACGTGTAGTAATGTAAATTCTGAACTAAACCATGTGTTCCTAGCGACAAGGGTGAACGTCTGTAGAAGCCGACCACAATGTAAGAGTACAAACAAATGAGTGGAGACTTGAATCTCCTCTCATCATCCACTTTGCTGTGATCAAATACCATCCAACCTACCTACGAACAGTGAAAGCTAGGTAGGTGTTTCGAAGGGCACACCAAATCAATACTTTTTGGGTAAGTTCTTCAAAGGGCACACTAAATCAGTACTTTTTGGGTAATTTCTTCAAAGGGCACACCAAATCAGTACTTTTGGATAAGTTCTTTGAAGGGCACATCAAATCAGAACTTCTTATCAGAGGTTATCAAAGACATACACAGTGCAAATTGCTTATAGCGGATAACAGTTTGTACATATTCACTCATTCCCTGGTTCATGTACACTATTGTGTCACCAGTGCTGATATTGAGTATGTGTGATACGAATTACAAATTCGGCATACAGACATAT
The DNA here is from genome assembly GCA_964020155.1 of Chondrilla cf. caribensis. Taxonomy (NCBI): domain Eukaryota; kingdom Metazoa; phylum Porifera; class Demospongiae; order Chondrillida; family Chondrillidae; genus Chondrilla; species Chondrilla cf. caribensis. The sequence goes on along the minus strand of OZ026556.1, from coordinate 3,538,995 downwards.
TCGAATGACCCCTGAGACACATCCAGTCTCTACTACTGTACGTATGTGTTCTTCACATGTAAACACACACACACACACACACACACACACACACACACACACACACGAACAACACACACACACACAAACAACACACACTACAATACACACACACACACACACACACACACACACACACACACACACACACACTACAATACACACATATAGTACAAGTAACGTTACATACAGACATATGCATGTACCCTCTACATGGAGTAAAGTAATTTTATGTCTCTAGATACCTATAATGACCTTACAAACGCATGTAAGATTACCCACAAATGCTGTGGTAAGTGAGTGGTGGGTGGGTGGTGAGGGTGTGGTGGGAAGTGGTGGTTGGGATGGTAGATTTGCACACAAACTGCATCAATTGGAATTAATTCAATTTCAACAAGATAACTGCCAGGAAGTGGACTGATGTAACACTACAATAGGATGAGGTGAGAAGAGAAGCTTGCAAAAAGACAATTGTTATTTCAATATCCTTTTTTGATCCCGTGGCAAACATCATGAAAGAAGGGACTATTCAAGGTCTCCTGACCAAACACATCCTGATGGGAATGAAGTCAGTAGGAACCAATAATCATACCAGTGTACGTACGTATGTGGGTCATCATGTGCTGCGGGCATCCCTCCATGGTGCACCTGTTTATAATAATATTATACTCGACAGGAAGAATATACAAGAACGCAAAGCACACAAATACATTGAATGATTTCACTCATGTGCACACACACACACACACACACACACACACACACACACACACACACACACACACACACACACACACACACACACACATACACACACACACAACACACACAACACACACACACACACACGAAACAAATAAACAAAAACACAGACATATACAAACACAGTAAATACATACATACTGTACGTATACATATGTACATACGTATATACATACTTAATACCTACACATGTACATGTGATAAAGTGGCAACACAAACCAGTGCATGCTACAGTAACAGCAGTATACATGAGGACAGGGTGTAGTGTAGTAATACCACTATTGCTAGGGCACATCGCACACAATATACATACATCTAACACACACAGAACGGCATTTTGCAGCAAGTGGGTGTTTCTCCTAACTTTGATGTGTTGTCCACCTACCACTGACCTGTGTACACAAGTACACACACTAACAGGTCCACGATAGCTGATGCGTGCACCATTACAAAGTACAGTCGTCTACAGTTTATATGAAAGGTCACACCACTACATACGAACAGCCACAGGAGTGGTGAAAAGTGTACACTGGTTTACGGTACAAGCTATATAGAGTGTACGCTGGTGTACGCACGTATGGTATAACCTACGTACATAGAATGTACACTGGTGTATGGTTTAACTTTTATAGAGTGTACACTGGTGTATGGTACAATCTATATAGAGTGTACACTGGTGTATGGTACAATCTAT
>OZ026556.1:3380000-3532500 GCA_964020155.1 Chondrilla cf. caribensis | reverse complement strand
GAAAAGGGAACCACAAAATCAGTTCTTGTTATCGAATGTTCTTCTTATTGAGACTATGTGTACACTACTACAAGAAAACCACATAATGCTCAAAATGGTTTGTGTTTAGCAGGAATTGTCTTTGGGGTGTTCGTCTTAACTGTATATGTCTCAACTGTACATACTGGAATTGTCCATAGGTACTCTGTGAGTTCAAATAGTACACTTCTCTCTTAATAAGATTCTATTGTAAGTAGTAATAGCAAACCCTCAGCTATGTTCATAGCCAAAGGTAATGTGCACATACACTACACAGCAGCACTGGGACACACTATAAAGACTCCTTTAACACAAAATAAATTCAGATAACACATCAAAAAACATTCATCTCTCAACACCACAAATATGTTGGCAAATCATTCTGTTAGGATAAAATTGTTGGCATGAATGTAAAAGGTGAATAACCTTTGGTGTTCTACTGTACATTCATGCTATATAGTTAGATGTGCATACTTTATACAATGTACAGTTCTATATAAGTATATAATTCATACTATAATGGCTCTGTGTATATTGTATGTACGTAGTGTGTGATTGGATGCTTTGCCAAACATTAATAGCATGTGGACTTCACACTAAGTGGAATAATAGACACAATTATGATATGAATTTATTGAAATAGAAATAATTCACATATTCTTTGAAATTTTCTGCAATTGGGAAAGATGGACAATGTAGGAAATTAGGCTCCATCCTCACATAAATGCACCCAATAACTATCTATTAGCACATAATTAGTATCATATTACAGATTACAGGCATCAAACACAACTCTTTCCTCATCAACAGGATACTGGGGAAATTTCACTTAGTACACATACACACATGTATACATAATATCATAAGATGCTCATAGAAACATGTAATAATCATGCACTACTAGACAGAAAGGTGAGATGACAAGAAAGAACACAATACATCATTCTTAGGTGCTAATTAGATGACAGGTGCAATTGGATGAGCTAATACACACACACACACAAACACACTAACACACACACACACAAACACACTAACACACACACACACAAACACACACACACACACACACACACACACACACACACAAGCACACACACACACACAAACACACACACACACACACACACACACACACACACACACACACACACACACACACACACACACCATACATACTATAATCTATAAACTAGTCATGTTCTCTATATAACAGGTTTTCAAAGTACATTCATGAATAAACTACGTCTCATAAGACTACTTCCAAACAGTAGTGACAGTACTTATATTGGATGCTTGGGAGAGTATCTTCCTTAGCTGTCATACAAGTAAATATAATTCAATATATCATCAGTGTCTTATTAGGGACAAGATCAGTAGGACACTGAAAAGCGTCATTTTCTATGCTTCCATGCCTCAAAGGTGTGAGAGGAAACATCCATGATTGGGTAGATTGCAACACACACACACGCGCGCGCACGCACGCACACACACACACACACACACATGCACACACACACAAACACACGCACACACATGCACACACACACACACACACACACACACACACACACACACACACACACATTTTACTTTGCATGTTAGTTACAAGGTACAAGACAGGTACAAGCACTGGGTGAGAAGGATACTCCAGAGGTTCTCTATGGAATCCTTTCAGCCCATCCAGCCACTTCTGCATCAAAACATTCAGATCCTACAAAAATTTACAAATGACCACAAACACACCATTAAGTACATATTTATGTAGTCACACCCACCCACCCAATGTGTACCTGTGTACTATAATTGATACCAACTACATCATACGCAGCGGTCCATGATTAGATTGTACCTGGTGACATTACGGAGTTGAGGTATGTAGACAGATCATGCACAAACAGTCCATCCTTCAAAGTTACCACTTTCGTACTATATCAGGTTCATGAGGTTCTCAGATAGTTTGCCTATAAAAGGTCTCATACATGAATTACATGAGGAGATTAAAGGGGACAGAATGTAGACTATCAACTAGTTAGCAACGAAGCGACCATTCAACACATAGGGTCGACAACCGTGTGTCATGATAGTGCACATACCATGCTAGCATTACGCATAATAACACACACCTGCATTCATATACAGCATGCAACAGTTATAAGTGTGGACTAATGCAAAAAATTAATATTCAACGAATGAAGCCACTAGCTAATACAAATCCAGCATTATTATTTGGCATCAAAGCCAATTGGTAAAATAGACACTCTTACCGTCTGATCGATGTACGAATCCGATTCGATGGAATCGTGTTCACTTTGAGAGTTACTGTCATCTCGGATAGACATAGGCTCGTTGGACGCCATTTTCCTCTCACCGTACGGTATGTAGGAATTCAGTATACGGAATAGGATATACGGAAATATCCATATTATTTCAACGCTGGCCAAACACAATCATAATAGTTCTCTTGTGTCCAAGGCAGTTGAAGACAAAAGAAAAGGAATATGGCACACCAAGTTTTGCCAATAAAACACGTAGAAGACCACAATGTCCACATGGCTTCTATCATTAGTAGCCTAAAGGATGGTGTGTGCTAACAATAAATATTCCATGACACAAACAAGACAATAAAAGTCCGAAAATAAGACAAAGAGGGTGCTATCGGTGGATTAGTAGCCTTTACAACTAAATCTTGAGCCTGTATCCAGATGACCTTGAGCATGAAGATGTAGTAGGACATATGGACACCATGCCCAGAAACAGCTACAACAGTCACTACAAGTAGCCTGTGAATACAAAATGAACATAAGAACATTTCGGAAGATAAGGTAGGACACACACAATTTTAGAACTACCCACAATTAATGGCATGCAGCACCTCACATTTCAACTTCAAATAGCCCATATTTGAGGGTACAAGTTACCCTTGTGGTAATAATCAATGCAAATAGGTGTACTTCCCATGAGAGGCATTATCAGGGAGTGGGCTGGAAGGAATGCAAATGATGTGCTTCGACATCACCTGTTACCGGGAGGAATTCTTACAATGTCATTGGAGACTCTCAAAAGTGTGGTGGTGTCATCTCATTACATCACATTGAGGGCTTTGCAAGGACAAAGAATGTAAAGGTGAAGTCTGATTACAACCGGCCCTTAGTAAACTCAACGAGGTCGCTGCATGATGATGCGCTAACCTATAAGTTCTCCACAGGAATGTCTGAAAATGTTATGATTCATCCTGAATTACATAGTCTTATTCCAGTGTCTAATGTCTATCTTTGCTGAGGTAATTGTTGTCTCAAGTTCCCACACATTTTTACATGTTGAATGGTGGGTAAATCTATCTCAACATTCGGCAAAGTCCCACTTTCTCCACTAATGGTCTTTGTTGGGCTGTGACCACAAAGTCATTGGTGCTTTTAGGATATGCTCCCAATCTGCTCACAACACATCCTGATACGACTGCCTGCCAAACAATGTAAAATCACAATCTGTAACACAGGAATAGATGATGCAGGTATGTAAGACAGTACAAAACACCTCCTAGGTGATTCTGGAAGCCTTCAGCTGAAAGATACTCTATAGGAAGGTAGTGCTTTATAATAACAAAGATAGAATAGAACAATGAACTCAATTCCTTCAAGGTATCCAATTTTCACTGAATTCTCAAGCGTCTGCTTGTGATTGTATCTATGGAGATGTAATATCAGTAGAATGGTCCACTAAAGAATCCAAAAAAGCTGGAAGGACAGCTAAAGTATGACAGGAGTGGACATCATTCCTGGACACCTTTGTGTGGAAAACCAATGCTTTTATCTATCATATTGCATACATGTACTATTCAATATGTATCATGAGGATCTGGATTCAGTCATGCTATGAACTATATTATATGACATGTTTGTTTAATAGTGTACATAAGCTATGTACACTACATGTAAAAAACACACACACACACGCACATAATGAACACCTTGAGGGTCAGAATGAACTGTGAGGCATTCGTGAGTCCTGTTCAAAACCTATAGCAAGTGCGTCGACCGGAAGAAGAACATACACCCGAAGTTGAAGGCCATTAAGACAGCCGGGGACGCTCTACAGAAACGAGAACATGTATTTAGACGTTGAATGGTCTACAATCGAAAACTTTACAAATTTCGGAAAACTCACCGCAAACTGATGAAGTGTACGATGAAACATGTACATTTACCAGGAAGTGCCAAATATGCGGTTTTATTCCAACGGCAGCCAACACCAAGCTATCAAGTATTCAATGAACATATATTAGTCTCACAGTTTGCCCGAAGTCATTCCTTTTGACGAATTTGAGTAGGTTTCCGAACGGATCGGTTAACAGGACATGACAGGAGGATACCCGCGTACAAATAATCCTCGCTCGCCATTTTGTTTTCGTATTCAAGTTATACAGAATATACACAGTACAAAAATCAATTGCATGGTATAAAGTGAGGAAAAGATGAATAACTTTAGCACAGAATTAAGCTGAGTGTTCCATTACAAAAGAGTTACTGTGAAGGTCTTCATTCAAACTGGAGTCGTGTAACCATCTTCAAGTAAAACTTTGGCAAATACACGACATAGAGACCAACTAGGTCCACTCATGTATTTCAGAGCAGCGGTGCGGCTGAACTTGACAATCTCGTTGAAACAGAACAATGCACCTTCATTCTATAGCACAGAAAAACACATGATGTAAAAATTGGAAATCGTGCTTGCTAAGAAAGTACAAACAGACATTGCCTGGTACATGTAACACCTACAATGCAAAAGCTCTGGCAGAATCCTAGGATACAGGCATACTATATTACCAAAAATACAGTAGAAACATGTCTAGACTAATCATAAAGAGAATCAATTCTTGTTATCGGATATTCTTCTTGTCAAGGTTTGCTTACTGTATTCACACTACTAAAGCAAACTAAGTAATGCTTGATATATCAGTTTGTGTCACATTAAACAGTAACTTGTCTCTATGTTGTTGTTCTGACAAGTTTCCCGGTAATACAAAACCTTCATAACCTGACATCCTGTGTGCTCTGATAAGTAAACATTTTCCAATTAGAGGATGAGGAATTAGCAAGGTCCCATTTCAATGTACATAGTCGACCATCACAATAAGCTTTCAACACCATGTACATTACCAGTTCTTTTTTGTATGGTTCTACACCATCATCATTGTCGTCGTCATCATCGGGTACATCCTCGGGCTTTGAATTGTCTTTGCCATCTATTGCAATGGGAATGGGCTTCCCATGGCCAGAACCAACTATTGCCATCCTAGACTCACGTTCCATGCCTTTTGCTTCATGGTCGTTCGACATCATAGGCATGTTCTGTGGCCTACTATACAGGAACATTTCTATAACTACAACATCAAGAGCAGAACACACACTGTAGTTGATCATACAAGTACAGAAGGATACAAAAATTAATGAACTTTTTACTCACAGTGTCGGCTAGCTATCAAAAGACCACCGTGGAAGTGACCTTGGTTTGCATACTCGTCCGAAACAAACTTAATAGTAATCCGAGATGCGTTCAAAGATGAAAATACGATTTGGTCAACATTGCCGCAGATTATAGTGGGGACATTGTCGTCAAAATACACGGAAATGTAGTCAACACAAACGCCGTCGCTTGACGGCTGTATATCCACCGGATTCAAGGTTAAGTAAGCGCCGTTATTTGGCGGGATTTCCAACTGCCAAACGGCTTCTTTACTCTTCGAATACGTATTCTCTGCTTGGGGTCCACTGGAACTCTTGATGTAAATGATGTCTTTTCTTTTCAGGGGCAAAGAAACATTCCCCCTGTTGTCTCTGACGTAGCGAAATGTCTTGAAGCACAGACTGTTGCTACAGTGGGACATGGAATTCCAAGCTATATCATAGACACAAAAACTCTGATTCCGCATATTTCAAGGTGAACATGGTTTAGTTTAGCGGCGGTTTGAGGGAATAAACTAGCTACAATAGTCGGTTTGTTTCTAGGCACTACTTACCCATTCTGAATGACGTCGAAGAATTCCTTATAACCTGGGTGCTTGGCGGGGAATTGATTTAATTCGTCCGTGTACCCTACGAAAGAACACTTATCGGGACCATAACAAATTTCGACAATTCCAAGGGTGCGATTGAAAGAGGTCCAAGCATTTTGAGTCCTGAAACCGAAGAGAAATAACAAACCTGATAATTTACCTACCTGCACCCTCTGAATCATAACCCTCTGTAGCTGCTCAATAGGCTAACCATCCTGTAGTGAAGTATCCCGCCTTCTCCTTCATTAAATCATACGAATCGCCTTCAGACGGCTGCGTAGGCTGTGTAGTCACTGGGATAGGAATACGAATACACAGACTAGGTACCTTAATGACAAATAGCGCTCCGAGTAGGAGCTCAAGGTGAACCGTCAGAACCATCTCGAGATCTCCCTGGCCACCCTACAAAGAGTGACTCATGATATCAGCTCTCCAGCAGATAGAGTCGACTGGGACATCTGGTGCGATAATTGCCCGGTCCATTTGGGTCTATTTTTGGTCCGGACCGAAGGTACGTCATTGTTATCTGTACAGTATTTCTTCTAAAATATAAATTGGCAAGTTGTAGCACGCATACTGGAATACGTACCTATACACGCGGTCGTGGGAGACTCGGTACTATTAGTCTGACGGATTATCCGCATAGCTACATACATAATATAAGGTGGGCAATGTACACTCTGTAACATGGCAAATTGTAACCTTTATAATAAGGTGTCTGTCAGTCAGTGTATCAAACACATTGTAGGTATACCAAGTTGGACGGGGTCATGCAGATCCAAGCAATCAGAGAACAATCTACGCCATGGAAACTGCGGACAGGAACACATCATTTGTTGCCATGAAGACACGTTTACTGTTATGAGCACATTGCAAATTGTTGGGGGTGCACCCTATACTGATAAGGGTCACAGTATCCTAGGAGCACATCATGTCCTGTCAAAAATTTGGTATACTTATTAGTCCAAGTCATATGTTACACAATATATACAGTATATTTTGTAGACTCCATAACACCAAGTACATGAAGGACCTGGTATATTTTTACCAAATGAACATTTAACTTGCCATTTCACAAACTGAAGTAACTATAGACAACACATTTCCATACAGTATAGAAGAAAACATATTGTAATATTGTTTACAAATAAATTTTAAATTTATTGATCATAATGTCATAGGATATTACATTATTCAGACTATAGTTGCACATATTGGACCCCAGAGTCAGTGGTATGTGCATTCAATGTACATTGCATGCAGAACCCATACTTTTGCATAAGTGTGATGCTTGTCATGCCAATGAAGTCTTCAAGCACCGGCTGACTCATGCAGTTGAACAATATATTAATGGATTTTTGAAGATGGCCAATATTGTTGCATTGTTAATCACATTTTATACTCCACGAATAATCATCAGCATAATTTTAATGAATACATACCAATTACGAGCTACAGTATTATAAGTTTTCGTCAGAAGTCATGAGTCATAAATTAGTCAGCATCCTTATTACTTGCCAATACATGCCTATCAATTATTTTTGAGATATTCCCCGAAAAAGTGACGTAACGTTTAATATTATGGCTTCCAGCGCATATAAAAGCTCGGATGCTGCCTCGTCCAGTAGTCACGGTAAATCGAAGTCGTTAGAAAGAGAATGTTCACGAAAGGTACAACTTTTACACTTCTTTGCGTTGCCACAGTGTTCGTAGTAGCGGAGTCGCTACGCATACCACCGGTTCCTCCGAAAACCGACCCTCCTCCCAAGCGGATTCGGAACTTTACCTACGAAAAAGAAAGACAAGGATACCACACAGGAGACTGGTAAGACCTTCCTTGCACGTACAAAATAACTGCCATCCGATCCGTGTACGGATATACGTATGTACGTATTGATCCAGTAATCAACTGTATTCAAACTGTATTTACCCTTAAAATTTACGAATTTTGCAGGAAGGAAAACGTCGTCACAGAGTACCCACTCGTTCCGGCCTACATAGAACACTGTGAAGGCAGGCATGCTGTATTTCTCGCTTTCGAGGATGAGAAAGATGAAGATGATATCGATTTTACGTGAGTCGAGTCCACATGCATAATTCGATCACACACACTGATCAGTGTTAATAACAGGTACCAAATAGTTGGTAGTTCGACGTCTAAGTTATTGTCGTCTACAGGGTCCATCGATTTTAAATACTACTCCGTTAAGTAATATTTTGGATTCATAACATATTTACAAAGTATATCTGAAGTTAACATTCTCTTCAATGAATTTGTTCCTTGATGTCAAATAATGATTAATAATCATACATAATTTTAGTTAATGTAAGGTAACGTGATTCTCTATTCTATTTTCTTTCAGGGAAGGATGCAATTATATTTCCGATTATGTGAGAGATTTTCGGGATAATGCAAGTGAATCCCAGACGATAGATGAGCCCAGACAGTTTCATATTGGCAGTGGTGATCCAGAAAACGGTACATATCCACTAAACCAAGTCAAAGTGTGGCAAAGTCAAGTGCCAAAGGGTTACAGTGTGAACATCAGCCTAATCATATCAATCACAGACCGCAAAGATGGAAAGTGTAATGATTACTTGTCAGTATATGCTGACGACGAAGTTCCTACGATGTTCTGCTCGCAGTCAAACTTATTCCTTAGCAAAAGTGGAATCTCACGACTAACCATCAAGTTTCACTCAGATAATGAAAACTCCATCGGCGGTTTCAAAGGAAGTGTGATAATGCTCCCAGAAGGTGAGTTTAATTGAATAAGTCTTAGAGTAGACTATATGAGTAATGCTATACAGTATAATAACCCGGATTGTGTTTCAGCTCTGTGTGGTATTGTTACTCAAACTGTATTGTATTCTGTTTCACATTATGTATTTCTGCACTTAGTCTATACTTACTTAATAGTCCTTAATAGGCTTATGCATGTTGTTTAAATCACTAGTATTCTTTCAACATAGGTAACTGAAGATGCCTCCTTAAATTTGTCCAGAACTGAATTAATTTATTGAGCATCAATTTTTTTTATATTAAATATATGTATAATTATTATAATAACACTTACTGATCACAATTATAGGGTCTGTATCATTTGGGAATGTACTTTTTACAATATCAATGTGATTGTAAGTTTTGCAGTGTAGTATCATTGCTTATCAGTTTGTAATTTTATTTTAAAACCTTGATTTTAGAAATTACATATTATCATCAATTAATTTTATCCCTGAAATGAAATGTGCATATTGCGCTCATATAATTAAAACTAGACAACAGTGGAATGCATGAGATAATAAGCGGCAAAGCCAATTAAGGTCGCACAGTTACCATAAAATCAAACTCCTAATGATAGAAGCGATAAAAATAAAAGATAAAGGATGTATCACAAGACACATCCAGCTAATTCTGAATAGGAAATTCCACGATTTGGGCATGCTTGCATAATTATCTATAAAGTATACTCATGGTACTTTGTAGTCACTGTTATAGACTGACTATTGCAGCTCAAGTAATATCAATACTTTGGCTACCATATTTGATATTTTTAAGTATATTGAATATCCTGATGTCTGAACCTCACTCTAGTCTATATTATCGAGGACTTTACTCTCAAATATATAAGCAATAGCTCCTGCCCTAAAATTCAACTCTTGAGAACATCAGAAATCTGTGCATACAAACACTCTGATTTAATAACTTCTGAATCACATTAATCCACACCACCACTTATCATGCTATGCAAATAGAAGAACATGCAAAAAGCATATTATATGCACATACAGCAGCATACATTATATAGGACCTGGTGCAATAATCTACACACTGTCAGTAAAAGATTTAATCCAACACACGTCAATATTATATTCATGAAAATTGGACCAACACACTCGAATTCACACACTCATACTTAAAATACAGAGTCATACATAATATTATACACATACAAACACACATGAACACGCACACACACACACACACATTATATACGCACATGCATATAATATACAAATTATGTTCATGCAATGATATACATGCAAACACAAACACATCGAAATCATACAAAATACATGATACCATTCTTCAGACATAGGGACACATACTGTTCTGTATAGGACTACAGCACAAACGGTTGAAGCTATTACACTGTTACAAGTTATACACCTTCGAGTCACGTTTTAAAGCATGCAGTGCCTTTTGCTACATAGGTTTGTCCATCCTAGCACATTTCGAAAATGTCAAATGTATACTGATATTACCTCACGGGAAGACGCCATTCACATGATTTAATGTTATGATGCTTGAACAAAATGGTGGCCTTTTTTACATTTCGCACGTGAGCGAGACAATGTCATGTTTTATAACCATCCTGATATCCCTAAAGAATGTAATAAAATTGTTATTGTTAAATAAAATGTAATACATTTTCGGTCAAGATGCAATGAGATTTTTTCATGAACTTGCAAGATGCACTAGATCTGAAACCAAAGATCCATTGTCCTACCTACAACCTTGTCAAAAAATCAGTGTTTACATTCGAAGATTTAACTCAATCTCCATTTTAGGCTGTTGTTCTGTGGGATAAGGCTATGATTGTTTGTTTGTTCTTTTTTTTCTTTCACTGTATAATTTGATTATTGTATGTTGTATATAATTGTGTACAGTATCTATCTATCTATCTATCTATCTATCTATCTATCTATCTATCTATCTATATATATATATATATATATATATATATATATATATATATATATATATATATATACTGTGCATACAAGATCATACAAATTATACACATGCAGTGGTAAAGACATAGATATGAAAATGTATTAGAAAAGTACACATATGTATGTACATGTACATACATATGATACGGTCAACCAAGTGTGTGTGCCTTTCGGACCACTCAAAAGAAGTGAATGCATAAGAGATCAATATTTGAAGAAAGAGATCGGAGATGAGCTCATCAACTCAACTCATCCAGAATTTGAATGTACACTGAGAAGGTTTTACTTTATACATAATGTTCAGGTACATCATACTGCAAGCATACACACACTGGATTGCCACAGAGAGTCGCTGTAACATGTAAGTAAATGACTGTGGCTCTCCGGTAGAGGACTTCAATCTACAGCCAAGATCACGCAAAAAGCGCAAATAATATGGACCCATCAACCCACAGGTTTCCACACCAATTGGTTGAAACAGGTAAGACCTGTCAAGATGTTAGTATTTTCTTGCCTTATCCCTCTCAACAAGGGCTGCAGCACCTCCAGCCTCCCTGGCAGAAGCGGATATGTACGTGGGAGTCACAGAATGTGTCCATGCATGTGGCATCCCACACCAGGAATTTCCCATCAGACCAAGGGATAAGGGTGACACCATCAGGCCGTTTTCCGTCTGCTCTGTAAAGGCCAGATGATTCTAGGCAGCTGGAGATGTTGGATGAGGCCAGTGAGCGATGGATGATGTCATTCAGCATTTGATGGCGGGGAATTCTCCCCTGACTTGACCGACAGCTCAAACCGTGGTGGCCAAATTTGTCTGCTGGCTTTCCACATGAGCCGCAGGTGTGGGGTAAGCATATTAGGGCACCCACTCTGAGGCCGATGCCAACTCGGATGGCATTGTTGGAAACAGGTGGTGCGTTTAACCAATCCCCATACTCACGTGAACTGGCACCCAGCAACTGGGACCTCGAGATTTCATCTGTACACTGGTCCAAGAGGGTGTCGAACTGTTGTTGAACTGTTGGCTGGTCCCAGGATTTCTGTCTAATTGTGATAGATTGGATAGGCATATCCTCAGGCAAGTTGTGCTTCCACCTGGATAATGCATGGTCCCTGTTGAGGTAAGGAACGGAGGACAGATGGTTTGGGAGGAGTTGTTACATTATTTCGGAGGCCCCATCAGCAGATGCCAAGAAGGCGGACGGTGTAAGAATGGAGGCACTCCGAAACCCAGGCCACCTGTGTTGACTGGGAGGGTTGCCTGTAGCCAGGATGATTTGACACTATTAAAGTCTAAGTTCGTAATTCTGGAAACTGTAGCCATCAACAGTTGGTCCCAGGATTTTAGCAGTGGTGAAGTAAATGCTGGGGATGTTCGCAAGATGTGGAGCAGTTTAGGGATAAACAATGAGCTGCGTAGGATGGTAATGGCGTCGTGCATTTGTAGATGATGAAGTCGCTCCCCTATCAACTTCAATCTGTGAAGTTGTTTCTCCAAGCAGATATTCATCGCTTCACCACCTAGTGGGGAACCCAACAAAGTAGCATGGTCGGCCTGAAAAAACTGCAGACATGAAATGGCAGATAGGAGGGCACTTACATTGAGAGATAACTCTAAAGCTTGTCCTCGGTCCATCATTGTCTGAATGTCATCCAGGAGGTCTATTATTATTATTATTATTATTATTGTTAAACAAGTTGGATTTATTCAGATTTGGAGCGTGGGATGTACACACTAACACACACAGACATATACACATGTACACACACACACAAGTCCACACACACGTATGCATGTGTACACACACAGCACACATAATGACACACACAAGTTACACAAAACAATATCATATGTACTAACACATGCACAAACACATATTATATGGACAACACACGCACACATACACACATGTACTGAATACACACATACACATGTAATGACACTGACACACAAATACACAAAATAGTACAATTAACTCACACACAAACACAGGCACACATAATATTATAAAGATGCAGACACACACATACACATCAACACACACACACACACACACACACACACACACAGCCAATATAAAATACAAATACATATTGGACAATAAGCCAATAATCGATAGACTGATACCATATGGGTGCAACCCTAATACACACACGTAGACATACACACATGCACACATATGTACACACATACACACACATATACATATGCAACACACACACCAAACTGCTCTTCTGGTATGTACAGCTATACAGAACACAAAGATTGCATTTATGTACATCCATATATATAATACACAGACACACAGGTACATACATGCACACACACACATGTACACACACACAAACACACGCATGTGCACACATACACAACACATACACAACACATGTTTACACATGCACACATACACACACATACACGTACATGTACATACACGTACACACATATGTACGTAACACACTCTCAAGAATGCAAATCTCTTCTATTATAGTTGCATGCATACAGTATATATATATATATTACATTCACACACACAAACTCTCACAGACACACCCACACCCACACCCACACCCCATACACACACATGCAGGAGGGTGTGTTTGTGTACATGAGAAGCAACAAATGAATGAAATCTCATACACAAACATCTCCAATCTACATTATTGTAAAGTTGACGTCTACACAGCCCTTGTTGTAACACATGGACAGCTTCAATGAGAGTCTTTGAATATGATGTTGTGATCCTTCATATATCACCTTGACGTTCACACTCAATCTTATCATAATTACTCGTGTAATAACAATGACTGTCTCGGAATCAATAATATTATGTTCTAGAATTTGTCTCCCTAACCTGATGTGTTTCATGACCAAATGCTATGTACTGAAATCGAAAGATCCTCACAGGCTATGTGAACTTTTTGTTACTTTCTGTATAATTCATACAATATCCAGTGTTTGGTTAGGCTTTTCCACTGCTACCCCTCGGCCCTTCCAAACTGTTATCGAATTACTTCTGAGCCTGACTATGAGGACCAAGGGGACTTGGAAAAGTTTCATGTGGCCATAATAGACAGGCAATCTTCAAGTGGAGATGCGGAATGTGGCTGAGTTCAATGGCCAGTCACTCAGGAAGGTGGTCTTCAATACAGGTTTCACTGCTATGTATAACAGTAATGTATTACCAGTAGATATACATACATTATATCAAATGTATGCTGTAGACGTATGTATATACACATCTATATTTTAAATCTGTATGCATACATTCATGTGTAAATGGTATAGATGAGGTCTGCATGTATTGTTCAGTCCGTAGCCAGGCTTCGGAAGGGGGTCTAGAGACGAATGGGGATACAAATGTGCTAAATCGGAAATACTGGTATGGTACCAGAAGATCCTGCCATATAAGGCCATAGTCTGCCTTAACAACAAGTTCAGTACACAGTGTAACCTCGAGCTCTATAAAGGACACATTAGGACTAGCTTATTTGTCCACTGTAGAGAGGTTGTCCATTCTTCAGAGGTGGGAAATGTAGTGGCACTATAAGAAAGTCATTTTGGTGCCTCAAAGAGTGTCCTTTGTACAGAGGTAATTTCTGTATCATCATTATAGGTTCCAATTTATATCTAAATGACTTGAAGGTTAGTATGAACCTAATAAACTCCTTGAATATGTAAACAGTACATATCTATGCCCACTGACTCTGTTGAAGTACAGCATATGCATAATAGTATTACAGTGGAGTTGTAAATTGATTATCATGCAGATGTCTTACAGGTAGAGAGATGGTAACCTCATGGTACAGCCAGAATAATGGCTGTCTCTGAATGCATGCGATCAGACTATGTAAGGATGTTGGCATGAATTATCAAGGTTAGGCTGTATCGTGTCCAATTTCTTCCACATGATCATAATGCAATTTCCATTATTAATTTGTACTGCATATAACACTCAGTAATTTGTACATACAATTAATGCCAATAATTTAATATGAAATGAACATACATTGTGATAAAAAGCATTAAATGGAAGGATACATGCAATTAAAAGTTTCAGAATTTGGAATCTGATAGCCCGTTTGTATTAAAAATTAAGACCTGCTAAAAAAATTACATTTAAAATGACAATTGAGGTGGGTGACAACTGCATTGTTTCTGAACAGTGTTATCTCAAATAAATTACGACTAATGCACAAGTGTATTAAAGTTGATTCAATTGCATTGCTCCAATGTAGCTGGCTCATGGAGTCAAATAACCGTACTTCAAGAATTCTTCTGCTAGCTCCTTGCATTTTCTAGTTGGAGGGTCGGCCATTATTGGCTCTGCAGCTAATTCCCCAAATTCAATGATGTGACTGAAACAATTCATACTTTTGTCGTCCTACAGATGAAATAGGCAGAAAGGCATTCAATTCAATTGCACAGTTGTTGCCATCTGCAAGCTTGCATACTTGACCACATTTGTATAGTTCGATATGCTAGTCATGCAACTCACCAAGAATTGTTCAATTCTGTTGCTTGGGTATGAAAAGTCCAAGGATCCATCATCGGATCTATCTTCAGTGTCTTTCTTGACTCTGTCAATAACTGCTGAAGAGAAACTGAACATCATAACATGCCACACATTTGCTTGTATTGCAAGAGTTAAGTTGACGGTGTACTGTACAAACTCACTGTCATTGTGTAGAAGTAAGACACCAGCGTAAAATCCTCCTGCATTTTTTGCTCCGTTTGACTTGAACCTGAATGTGAACTTGCGAGCACCGACCTTGAAAACCTTCATCTCTTCCACAGTAGAACAGGATTTTGTAGGAACTTCGTCATCAATATAATAAGATACAAAGTCGTTGACGCACCCACCATCCGTAGGTGGCTCAAGGTCGATGGACTTCAGCAGAAGGATTAAGGCGTAGTCCTGGGGTACAGCTATTTGCCAAACCACATCCCTGTTTGCTGGATAGGAATTGTCAAGCCCATTTGGGAAATGAAGGTTGCTGCTTTTGAAGTATATGTGGTAGGAGTCGTCAATAGGCTTAGAAACGTTCTTTCTGAAGTCTCTAACTTTTTCTGTGTAAGTGTAGCACCAAGTATGACTGTGAGCGAGAGAAAATATTATGAAATAATTATATTAATTAATGACAATTAATGACACAGGTTCTAACTATACGTGTACGAGTACTATTAATGTTTCACGCACAACAAGAGGTGTATTTTATGCACTATTGCGTTACGAACACGTAATTCCAAATCCAACACGAGCACCTTTGACACATAAATACCTCACTAACCTGTTGAATACTGGTGTGGAGTAGTCGCCTTCAAGATTTTCTGGAAAATCGACAAATTTCCTGGTTCCCTGAAGAGAGCAGTATTCCACGACGCCGTCGACTCTATCGAAACTGGTAAACGTGTTTGGGACCCTGAAAACAGGTAATGGAAGATAGAGAGTATTAGCGTTAACTATCGCACACGCACAGACATCAATTGTGCAATTATTGTCTACTTGAACGTGATATAATCGCGCAGATATCGTCAGAGTGACACCATAGAAATCCGCGCCAAAGATCACGCCTCGCTGACGCTGTTACTTACCATGGTCCAGTAAAGTATCCTCTCCTGTCCTCAAGATCGATGTTGTACAAATCTCGTGCAGTTAAAGAGACTTTGGTGGTCCCCGAAGGATTTGCCGTCGGACTCGAGGGAGATGGTCGCAAGGTTGGCAATCCGAACGACCCCAGTACACAAAGGCTGATCAATTGTAGGAATATGAATGCGAGAGACATCTCTGTTATCTTTCTTTCCGAAAAGTAAGACGAGGTAAATCGACACAAGAGTCTTTCGTAAAGTCTTTGCTGTTGTCGACTGCTACAGCGCGAGCGCCTTTTATAATAGCCGAACCCACGCGATGATGTCATTCCCGTTGAAGCCCGCTAAATATGGCTATCGCAAGATAGGCGTGCCTAATGTTCATCACGTACGAAGCACGCGTACGTACTGCCATAGATCTTCCATCTATGGTACTATACTGCATACGAACACTCGGATCCAGAAATTTGGATCACACACACACACACACACAAACACACGCACGCACACACACACAGACACACACACATATACACGCACACACGCACGCACACACACATGCACACATACACGCAAGCACACGCACACACACACACACACACACACATTGTATCTTAGTCCGTGCTAGGCTCTGTTTATACTAACACATTATGCTGTTGACCACTAGCAATGGCAAACTGCGTGTATGGCTACAGCAATAGAAGACTGCTCTAGTCACAACAGTCACAGTCCTCAAAGCATTTACAAGTTCAATGTGAAAACGAATTCATTACTAATCATTATTGTAATAGCAACAACAATGCAAGACCTGAATGATTAGTAGATTAGTATACGTATTGTCTTTGAAACAACCCTCCTATAATATGCTGCTTGGCAATATTGTTGCCAGGGCATTTTATACATACATCCATGTATATGTCATCATGTTCACACACACACACACACACACACTTTCTTTCTTTTTCTGTATTCAATCTGACGACTGGTACAGGCTGCATTGGCTTTGTTGGCTTTGTTGCGATTTTTTTGCACATGCTCTGATGTGATTTTGCAATCCTTGGGGGCGGAAAGAAGGCTGCAATGTGGACACGGCATACGTATTGTGGACTGAGAACCGTGCTTCTGCCTCTGTGCACACACACACACACACACACACACACACACGCACACACACACGCACACACACACACACAATATTATATATAGTACATTACTCACACAATATGCGCAATGCTGTTGTAATACATGCAAGCTAACGTGTGATGCAATGTTGAGACATAGTGCACCGTGTGTACTGTACTAATGGGGATAATTATGTCATAGGCAGCATAAAGTAGAAATCAGTAACAAGATAAGAGTAGAAATTCATCCTAATGGTCCATATAAGCACAC
This sequence comes from Chondrilla cf. caribensis, assembly GCA_964020155.1. Classification (NCBI taxonomy): domain Eukaryota; kingdom Metazoa; phylum Porifera; class Demospongiae; order Chondrillida; family Chondrillidae; genus Chondrilla; species Chondrilla cf. caribensis. The sequence goes on along the minus strand of OZ026556.1, from coordinate 3,514,705 downwards.
ATAATGATTAGAATGTTTCCATGTATGTAGGTATCATGAACCACAGGTATGTACAACAATACCTGTGTAGACATTCCTTGAATAGTGTGAAATGCACAGTTGCTAATGATATGATGACCTGTTGGCAGAAATAGTCTTTACCTGAATGTGGTAGAAAGGTTCAAAGGGGACATCTCTGCAGTCTGACCATACACAGAGAAGGAGTGATTACACGGGTATGTCACTAATTCGATGTGGACAGACGTACATAAATCAAGATGGCCTACCGCATTAGAGGACAACGAGATTGAAGGGTTTTAGGAGAACTAGAACTTGTACCAGACAAGCAAGTATAGCTAGCATCCTTATCAGACAATATTTCCTGGACCACCCAGAAGTGACTCAATAAAAAAAATCGATATAATATATGTACATACATCTAATAGCAAGTATGTGAAAAGTTGAAATAAGTACGTACGTACATATGTACATATATCATATCTGTCTGAGTGTAAATATACTTCCGTATAGTATAGGTATGCGTGAATGTTGAAACAAGCATGTATATAATATACATATGTATATCATGTCTGCCCAAATGCATACTATTAGGCAGATCAAGCGTTACAAAAAAGAAGTATGGATGTAAACATGACAGATGGAGGCTCGATTGGATTCACATAGATAGATGTACGTAGATTACAGGTAAACGTGTGTACTTGGACAAGTGATACCTGTAGATATGTATGCACATGTGGCAATGCAGGTACTGAGTATAGTTCGAAATACTACAATGCACAGCTGGCTATAATAGTATTACAAACCAGGTGTGAGGGTATCATTGTGTGATTTCGGGAAACATACACAGATACACACAGTTAGAGTGGAATTCAGCCACTAGCTCTGAGTCTGTATCTTATAACCTATAGCCTCCTTCTTGGACACCAGTAAACATACATACAGTGGATCTAATTGAGTGTAAACTGTATGTACATATATATTATGCATGGCAAACTTACCATTAAAAATTGGTCAGATCTAGGTGAAATAATGGGTATATACACTCGCATGTTACTATAATGTATGTACTTGTATCCCAGTGTGGGATAAGGTCAAAGGCACAGCTGGGTGTCTGTATCCTGTAGACACACAGCTGAGGTCTATCATGCTGTATGAACACCTGTCAGGCTTAATTGGATACTTTTGTAAGACGGTGAGTACAACACAAATTCAGGCATATTATTACAGTTGCTGGCCGTGGGGTGTAAGTAAGATGTACCAGCCCCCTTCAGGGACTATTCAATCTATTTCCCATGTACCCTGCTGAATGGTGGTACAACTATTACAGAGATCTTCAACAAATATATTTTTTACTTGAGTACGCCAAATTGAGGTTTGACTTAATATCTAGATCACTCAGTACAGCACACAACAAAATATGCAGTATACACCCTTGTATGTATATAAATGTATATTGCACTATACATACAGTACACATGCAGTTGTACAAAGGGATTATAATATAATATGTACAGGCCCAGAGTGTCAAGTAATCAATTATTTGCAAACTGTGGGGAAGTTGTTAGAAACTCAGGTGTATCAATTTCACTTACTTGGAAGTGAGAACATGAACTGGACATGATGTGTGATTGATGGCAAATGCGATCACTGAACAGCTGGCTGTTAGTTGTACGACCACATAGGTGATGAGTAATGTGCATGCTAGGAGATGCATGATCGAGTGTCTACCGGTGCACTCATAGCCAATGGAATTTTAATGCATCAGCACACTTTTAGGTCCGTACGTAAGTATAATGTGTGTGGGAGCAGTGTATTGAATTTCAAGTGATCAATCGAATTTCAATTAATTAATGTAATAATCGTGCAATACTGTCATAAAGACTTATCCCCCAACTCCACAATTGATTTAAGGAATCATGACTACACGTCCCCCCACCACTGCTATCACCTCCAGGTGCGTTCCCTGTAAGGACAGCAATTTCCAGGAGATTGTGGCCCACCAAAGAGAGAGATTGTTGCACCAGCATTGGAATATGGCAAAAATGACAACTATGCGGTTATTTGCCTTCTCACATCTTCCGTTATTAATCAGACATGCAGCATTCCAGAAATTCATCACATCCTAATGTGGAACCTACATAAGCTCCACACAACATACAGTCAGGAACACACACACTCTCACATGTACACACATGCACACACACATACACATACACACACACACGCACGTACACACACACGCACGCACACACACACACACATACACACACGCACACACACGCACACACACACGCACGCACGCACACACATGCACACACACACACACAAACACACACACACACACACACACACATACACACTTATGGTGCATACGCTTATGCACACAATTTCTGACAAATATCATTGTACACACAAGTGGGTAAACCTTATTTGATCACACATTAATTTATAATAGACACAAATATTCCACTAAAAATTACATCTGGGTGCATGCATTCTAACGTGCACAGTACTGCATACATATAACAATAGTATTCTTATAATGTTAAAGGGCTGAAGTGGAATGTTAACTTCACGTGTGTTGTAGACTACGGCCTGAGACTAATCGTCAGTCATCTGAAGGAACTTCTTGCAAACGGTCTCTTTCCGATCAGAATGACTGTCGTAGACAAACTTGTAGTAATTCCCATCTGCACAAATTGCTGTAATAGAGAAGAAAGAGTACAGAAAACTAAGGACATGAATACCATACATAAGAATACACTATGATTCCTGTACATAGAAAACATGAAGCTCTAGGTAAGCACAGCATGTATGTGCATGAGTAATGAATCTGTAAGGACACGTGTATGCACATGAACACAATAATATGTGACCATATACACAAGTACACAAGTATATGTACTGTATGTATGCATGTATGTACATGAACAAGTGCATGAGTATATACAAGAACATTCGTAAACATATACATACATGAGTACAAAAGTATACAACATAATACATGTATGTATGTAACAAGTACAGTAGCTATTGTAATATAAACGGTATAAGGTTATTGCATAGCATGGGTACAATACAAAGGCACCCCTAATACAATATTACATATATTTGATTGAATAAGTACATACAGCATGTATAAACATGCCTTTATCAACGAGACACAGACCCCAATACTTTTTGCCTTCTCATACAATGTTAAATAAGAGCCTATTGTGGAATTACAGTTGTTTGAGGTTAGTTTTATGTGTAATTTTCTGGAGTTAAATTTGAATAAAATGTCGAAACTTCAGTCTTGATGAAATTTCTTTCATTTCTGTTCAGGATAAGCTAGTTATCACCTGTTTTACAAAGGCAACACAACTGATATCGTTTCCACCTCTCAAATATCCTACAATATCTGATTTACGTATGGCCCTTTAAATAGGTGATAAACCATCCTTGGGGACTTGAACGGAGGGGTTGTAAAGATATAATATTATTTGTTCATTTGTTTTCTTGAAGCAAAATATGAACAATTTGATGTACAATAAACAATATGCCGGGTTATATCTACTCAACTCAGTATGTTCATAATACTGTTCATCATGCATATTATACTGTATATGGTACATACATACTGCACACCATATATACTGTACATAAAGTACTGTACTGTGAGTGTACAGTATATGTACGCATGCACACACACACACACACTGTATACCATACATACACTATTGTATACTATACATAGGCAGCATAGTATATGTGCATGTTTCATACTATACGCATGCATGCATGTACATGCATTAACAGTTGTAATATTGGATTTTATAAGGGTTTCATAGCTAAGTAAAATGAAAGTAATATTACCAGCTACCATTGAGTGTTGCACAGTGTAGACAAATCAAGGAAACCACAATACAAACCAGACACTGCCATAAAGACCTACTATCAACCTGTCTTCTGTTCCTTTTTGGTTGGACCGGGAGGAAAGGAATGTTATTGAAAACCATACAGGGCCAAATACTTCACACAACCTATGTTTTGATACAATCAACACCACTCATGTTTGTTTAAGATGAATGAGAGCACATACATGAGGTGAGTTGGAATACTGGCTTTATGTACTGCACCCACCAAAACGATCAGAGAAGACAGCTGACACCCATTCACCGACTGTGTGAACGTACAGTCCATAACACCGATTGTATTTCGTGGCATTCATAACATTCATGGAATATGATTGTCTCACAGCCACCTGTTCGCAAACAGTATCACATTTCTGGAGCAGTACGGAATGCACATTTGCATGAACCTCTCCGCGTATGCATTGTTTCATACTTGCTACACTTGTGGGTTGTTTCAGTTATATTTTAAGTAGTAGCAGTATTACATCATTGCATTCAGGGGTATTCTGAAGTGAAACTAATCGAATCACAATACTAGGACACTGTGATTTTCTCAACCACTCTGACAAATTACACTGATAAGCAGTCAGGTAGCTTGAATGGTTGCACCTAATACACTGACCTTCGCTATCCCCACTTCAATGATCAACTACATACCAAGAATTAATCCCAATTACACAGGGAGACCAGAACACACAACAGATTGGGTAGGTGTGTTGTGTACACACTCCTCAATCCACAACATTCCCCAGTGCAAATGGCCACAACAGCTGCTGCGCCAAGACAACCTGTCTGGCCAGGGGCTACACCCTGTGTAGACAACAGAGGTGAGGTCAAAAGAATAGTAAACTACTCCCAGACTTTCATCCCACTGTACACAAAGCCAACCATCATAGTAGGATTGGGTAGGTATGGTATCCAATGCTAGGAGAGCTTTTAGGGACAGACAGGCCCTAATTGGTACCTACGTACGTGTTGTAAATGATACATGAGCAATATCTTAGAGCTGTGTGGATAGAGCTACCCACACAAAGAACAATTACTTTCAATGACAAGACAAACAAGTATACCCTAGATGGTGGTGATGACAGACAGACATACGATCACGTTCCTCCACCATTCTACACAAATGCTATCATCTTCCTTGTGGATACAAAACTCAACTAAGCACATCCTTTAAGGAAGGAATCCTTGTGAATGAAATCAGGAGTATAATCCCCACTAAATGTGAGGTAATGGTTAATCTACAGAGTAACTATCCAATGTTGTGGACAAATTTGGAATTCTTCCCACGAACAATTAGTACAATTTGAAAATGCTGAAACGTGTAAAACTTACCAAAACAATCCAGAAACACACAATCACATTGAGTGACCACATGCCTTAGCAATATCAATGCACACATACATACTGTATGTGTGTGCACAATTACTCGACATACGTATGTACGTCTACCTGTACATATGGATGTACATACAGTAGGATCTCAAGTCAGCAATGAAAATAGAGTAGTAGGAAAGTTGCTTGGCAACAAACACAAAGCTGTATGTTGATTTCAAGCACTCATCATATTGCCAGGAAACATCCCAAATATAACCATGTATGGACATACAGCATTCAATGTCCACCACAACATGCTATGGGATAGTCATGTGAACAGATACTTTGTATGGCTGCTTAATTACCTAGGTGTCATTTTGACATCAACTTTCCCTGGCTTAAAATGCATACTCGGTACACATACATAAAACAAAACTACAGTCAAAGGTATGTACATAGTTTATAAAGTTTACAGCTAGGGTTTCTATAATTTGCGACTGAAGCATGAGAGAAAGTACTAAGTTTGTTCCTGGATGATATAAACACAGAGGACATGTGATCCCTTATGTTGATGATAAGCTGGCTAATTGGGAAGGATGTAGTCAAAACACAAGTATACGCATCAAGAGATCATGCCCTCCTCATAATGTGGTCTTATGCACCTCGGAATGATATTTAGTGAGTATCACTTGTTGTACACGGGTTTACAAAACATACACATGCATGCACAAACACACACACACACACACACACAGTGCATACAGCATACCTGCACAAACACACACACACACACACACACACACACACACCACACACACAAATGTGCACACAGAGCACACACCACATCTGTACACACACACACACACACACACACACACACACACACACACACACAGTCTGGGTAAACACTACAGTAGTATCACGAGTGGGTTGTTACCAGCAGAATACATACATATACAACACATGTTTGTGATCTCATGTGATAGAAGACTAACTCTATTTACTTGAAACATGTTACTACGACAACAGTACTCCATCAACCCCCATACAGGTGGCCGCATGTTGACAGATAGCGGCTAAACATCATAAGGACCTTAAAAGGAGAAGAACTGCTTATCAGTGTGTGATACCCTACACAAACACAGAGGTAATCATGAGACAGATACTATCACTTATGCAAATATCAACAGACGTGGTACACTGGGATAGCTAGCTCATTACAACACAGGATGGCAGGCCGTATTATTGCCACTTCTTATCACCGATTAGGGAAGTCCCAAAGATGCAACCACAGGTGATCATTCAGCATGATTCATCACACCACAAAAGGCTGTCATAGATGGCCCAAAACTGCAAGTGTGATTCCACCCAGGGGGAATTTCCAACTTCTAAAGGTCAGTAACCTTTACTTGTTATCAAGTCATCCACACCACTTGTAGGTACTACACCGACCGTGCTCAACACTGCACACGTGTACCGTAAGTGATCCCATGACGTCATAGTGCAGAGTAATGATAATACAGGATGTGAAGACCTAAAAGATGTGTGCAGGTGAACAGGCCTTGAATGGGCATCCAGCCCACTCAAACCAACTGCCCTATGATAGGAAGAAGCTTTCTAAGCCGTTGAAGCCAACTTGCAGGAAGACCAGAAGGAAGCAGGTAATAGGTATCCCTATAAGGAGAAGGTCTTACTCAAAACAACCAGGTGAAGGTGTACCAAAACAAGAGTTATGATAATCTTGGTATAGCTTGTTTCATCACCTTGTGCTGACCGGATCTGATTAACAGTGAAATGAGATCTTGCAGCCATTTTATTCACTTGGTAGAATGGCCAGTTGAGACAGTCTGGCCAAAACAATGATATAAACACACACAGTGTATAAATGTACATACATATGTACAGCATAATATTGTCAAGGTAAATATGTGCAAAATAAACACAATATACCTACTTACATATGCATAGTATGTACAATACACACAGATATGAACTGAACAGTATATACTGTAGGTTCATTGAAAGGGCAAAATGAATATTCTTTTGTTGTATACATCCTTTGACTTGAGCACAACTAAGGACAAACGCTATGTTCCCCAGGTTAGAATTTCTCATAACTCAAAAAGGCTGGAAACGTGGAGTGAGTAGCATGATCATTTCCGGCCTGGCGATGTGGGGGGCAGGGTATGCTAATTATGCACTAGCGGATGGGGAGATAGCCCACTCTCCTTACACCAAAAGGGATTCCTTACACAGGGTATGCTCTTTATAGGTTGTAAAGGTTTCTGGTAGGAAAGTTCAGGGTGAATGATGTTTACATGAGGGCTACAGAAAATAGGTATCGGCAGTCCTGCATACGTACCCAGGAATGGAAAGCTCCTAGGACATAACTAAGGACAAACACTTTTGTAACAGTTACAATTTAGCGGTGTACACACCATCAACACGTTTGTTGTTACACTATCCAATACCCTAAGGACAGCAGCAACACATTGTATTACAAGAGAGTTAGATTATAGAGGATTTCATAGTTTGTAGTCCAATAGAATGTTGATTGCGCTTTAGAATGGGATTACATTGGAAAGGTCATTGAAAGAAGTGCTAAAATGTGTGGGGCAATGCAACAGTGAGTGAGTATGCTTAGGCAGTGGTTGGGTGTACATATGTACTAAGGCAGTCGTTTGGTGTGTACTGGTATAATACACATATACATATGTACTGTAGATATTAGTATAGTGTATATGCATACACAGGTATGTACATAGCACTATAGTGTATATACAGACAGTATGTATATTTGTACGTATGTAGGTAGTAGTAATAGTGTAATACGTAATAGTTATATCCTGCCTAGGTGTGCTGCAGCAGATATAAAGTGCTAATTGATTACCGAGGGTGAAGGGCCAACTAACTTGTATCCTGGCATGGTGAATGACAGACAATGTATACTGCAAATATGCGCATAGTCCAATACAACATATTATATGTAATAGAAATGTGTTTACTAATTCCCTGCCTCGTTCTCACGTAAATAATCCTAACAATGAAGCCTGTCTGGCGACCTGTGTTGTATCACTGACCTGTGCTACATGGCTTATGTAAGCACAGCTTTCCTTTGATCTAACCCTCAACCAGGGTACAAATAAGTGTACAGTGTGTAGTTTAGTGTACATATGTACATTATGTACACATGTGGGGAGTGGTTAAGTGTACACACTGTGGTAATATAGTGTGCATAGTGGTAGAGTACAGGCAGATACTGCTAAGTGATAAGGAGCTAACAGTAAGGCTTGAAGGCTGACAATGATGAACAATCAATAAGAAGCATCAACACATTCTCTTGTAGATCGAGTATTGTAACAATCGGGAATACATGTCACTAAACTGATTCTACTGAACCTATTACTATACGTACTGTACCATACTGTATTGTACTATGCTGAACTGTACTGTACCATACTGTATTGTACTGTACTGTAAAGTACTTATGTATTAAGCTTGCTCATTTATAACACAAAATATGTACCACAGTTCATACGTGTACACTTTATTTGATCTTTCACACAAAGAGTTTGCATTGAGTGGATATCCTTGTACTCTGGACTAGGAGGTGAAGTATTACATAAGCTTCCACTTTTGCTCAGCATTTTAAATTCTTCTCACAGACAGTGAACAATCTAATGCTTTTATTTTTCCTTAATGAAACCTTGTCTGTACATGAACATACACCCCATAGTTGGATTAGCTGTCAGGATACACACTGCCCACTGTACACAAACAGCAGTGATCTAACTGGGTAAGGCATCCCTTAATCCAACATCCTTCACAGCCTGATCACATTCTGAGACACAGTTATCATCCAATTGTTGTCAAACTATGATGTGTGTTTAAACAATACTGACACAGGTGATAATTTTTCAATATCCCTGGTGATTAGACATAGGTATGTACTGTTTCTTGTCCATGCAAAAGACACCCTATTGTCAAGGCTCCGTTGTGTCAATTTCGACTCACTCAAACCCAGATTACTGGAATGAGTCCTGTTGTGATCACATGAGCTGATTCAGCACACGACACTGAAACTGCACATCAAAGAGGATTGCTAATGGCTTTGAAAAAAGGTTTAGATTTTGAGAAATAACTTCCTCAGACTTAACTCAACTGATCTCTATCAAGTTCAACTTCACAAAGTCTCAGGAATCCCCAAACAAAGACTCATTTTCAGTGTTGACTCACTGCATCCCACAACACAGAGTTTTCAATCTCTAGCATTTTCGAAAAATGAATACTCAGTTTGAAATAAGTACACATGTGTGTGAGTACACAAGTAGGCGTATGTACGTATCGAAGTTTCTCTGTGCCAATCGCATACAGTTTATCACCCCCATAAAGAATTACCATACACTCCTTTACATACATACACTGTAACCAGTATCATTGCTACATACATACGTACGTATCTGAGAGTGTGTATTCTACATCAAGAATTTTCTCCAAGAAGACAGTCCTTGTAACTATAAGACAATGGCACAATCTAAATAGCATTTATGAATGGAGTTCTACCCAACAGTGCTGGTATACAGAGGGAGCCATCTAACAGTGCTGCTATAAAGAAACTGTCATCTAACAGTGCTGCTATACAGAGATAGGCATCAAACAATGCTGCTATACAGAGATAGGCATCTAACAGTGCTGCTATACAAAGATAGGCATCCAACAGTGCTGCTATACAGAGATAGGCATCTAACAGTGCTGCTATACAAAGATAGGCATCTAACAGTGCTGCTATACAGAGATAGGCATCTAACAGTGCTGCTATACAGAGATTGGTATGCTGCTATGAGCATGCTGTGTTGTCATACATAAATGACTGGCCTCGGTTTACAAATTCATATTTCTCACTCAACTACATACACCAGCTTCAAATAGCCAACTAAACACTAGTATTGAACAGGTTCCACATCATGCTCGAATAAGCACACGTGCATGCCTGCACTGTGGACTGGCACGACATTCGTGTGATCAGTGTCTGGTTACCACGGATGCATACACCAACGGGCAACCCTAAACAGTATTTGGAAGTTTGTCATACAGTATTTTACAGGTTTATCACATGGACAGTGGGTCTGAACACAAACACATCTACTGTATGTATGTAGATATGTACTGTACTGAGCTGTACGCACATACAGTACTGTACATACACAAATTATTACATCTTTCCTGTACAAAATACATACATACATGTATGTAAGTATGCGCGTACATGGACATTTTTCGCAAGAGGTAATGCAGCTACAATACATACATACATATGCATGTACAGTACCTCCACAGCATTGTAGCTCTAATGTACATTACGTACCAACAGTACAATTCAAGTCGATCTCCATAATATATGTACAGAATCCCAAGAAGTGCTATGCTGTGAAGCAATAACAGTTACAGGAAATGATGCAATCAACCAAATGTCATTCAAACATAGATTCCAATGACAGGTATTCAATTTTGACATCAGGAAAAGAAAAATTACATCAACAACAAAAACCAACGTCATTTCCGGTGTTATAACCATGGAAACGATGTTCTCTTGATCTCAATGTAATGATTTCATATACGCTGGATGACCTATACTACCCGGCCTGATTATGACGAAATATGCAATTTATTTAATTGATATGAGGAATTAATAAATTGTGCAATAGGGATTCTGACATGAAATACACCACCACAGGGACACCAGTGCTGGTATGATCACAAGCCTTATCTTGCAGCTATGCATGGTGATTGAAAGCTTGCATTCTCGCAGTAATTCAATGACCCAATCAATTGGTTTGGATGGTGTTTGGAGGTCACCCCATACCAGCTAATGTTTAAGGTTTGGGGTAAGGGTGTTTCAGCTCAAGTTACATCAGGTGATGGTGGTTGAAGAACTGATGACCGTATTATGATCTAGTAGGAAAGACTACTTCATAGCATAGTTATGTGTATTCAATTGCATGTACATTGGTCCATAATAATGGCCTGTACAGTATGCATTATGTATGCACAAATGTATGTACTGAACATAGCGTACCAATTGTACCTACCACAATTAGACCAATGGATAACCTTGTAGTATAAGTCGCATGGTTTGCATGTGAAGTAACAAATACGATATGCTCATCCGTACCTTACTCATACACACTGTACATTTAGTGGTCATTCTATATGCTTCTCACACGTCCTAGGGGAATAACTGAGGAACTGCTCGAGACCATATAAAGCACATACTAATTTCCTGAACAAGCAAACAGGATGTATTATGTCAGCCTGGCTGTGTTGCAGCAGGGTTGACATAAGAGGATACGATATGCATATGGGGGCGAGGTAACTCCAACCCTATGCCCACTGTCATCACACTGTCAAGAAAACCAATCAAAATTTCAATTTGTGATGAAATCTGTTGAGAGAAACCACAAATTACATACGCATGCACATTGAAAGAGCTTCACCCTCATACATGGGTGCAGTCTTAATCCATCATTGTCTGAATATATGGACTGTATAATCAGTCAGTCAAAATACCATGTAACTTGATTAGTATGTAAGTACCCTGGATGGTACACACTCACAGTAGTACATACTCATGGTTTACATGCATTCATGGTTAGTACACACTCCCAGATAGTATGCACTCCCATTTTGTACACACTCCTGGTTAGTACATACTCATGGTTAGTACAAATCCTGGTTAGTACACACTCCTGGTTAGTACACATCCTGGTTAGTACACATCCTGGTTAGTACACACTCCTGGTTAGTACACATCCTGGTTAGTACACACTCCTGGTTAGTATGCATTCCTGGTTAGCACACACTCCTGGTTGGTACACACTCATGATTAGTAAGAATACATACTTCACACGGTTCCCATCCAGTGGACGTAGACTATACTTACCATGCAGTACTGATAACAAGCACTTTTGATGAAAGTACAAATTTGGTGCACCTTTCTATGTACATACATGTGAATACCAAGCAAATTGAACTGTGCTTGTATTCATTACATCAAACATTCAATTAAATGAAGTCCTATGTCACCGCATTCCACAATGATTAAAGACCAACTAATGCTTCTCTTTATACTGCCCCTGCTGTGACATGAAGATGTATGTATGTATATACACACAGAATTCGATCAAAGGTCACTGATAGATTGTAGGAGATTGTACGACTGCAATTAATAAAGATTAATGATTTCACTTCTGTGCAAACATCCAAATGCACATCGCCTGAAGTGGTCAGGCTAACGTTGGAGTATGCTACACCTGCTATGATTATCAAGTACACACAACAAGACATACACACATACATGTACTGTATGTAGAGGATGTATCATGTTTACCATAGGTATTGTATGTTTGGTACGTAGTGTATGTACAGTATGTACAGTGTTGAGTGTGTGCACTGTACTGTTTATACTGCATTTACAGTGGATACTGTTGAAATAATCCTATTCTCAGTATAACTACAGAGCAAATTCTTAGCAAGTACGTACATACTCTCAGTTAGTATATTATTATGTATTTCACTCAGTCCCTAGCTCATGTACATTATGTCTACCAGTAGTGATGACTAGTATGTACTGGAAGTACCTCTGATAAGAAGCACAGGTTCAATAATTATTAGTAAACTTCACTCAGTTTTTGGTTCATGTACAGTACACTATTCACATATGCTAACTAGTACTGATAGCAAGTGTGTGTTCTCTCACGAAAAGTATGTACAGACTTAGGTACACTCTGAAGGTACCTACGTACTAAGTAAGGTTGACTGTAATGACTGACTCTATGACAGCAAAAACCTGTATGTATGTATATAGTATGACACCTAGTAGTACACCTGATTTACATCAATGTAGCATACACCTGGTGTGCATCTATGTAGTATACACCTGGTGTACACCTACGTATGTAGCATACACCTGGTGTACACTTATGTAGCATACACCTGGTGTACACTTATGTAGCATACACCTGGTGTACACTTATGTAGCATACACGTGGTGTACATAATGTATAGTCAATGTACACTTCGTCACTTCATTACCTCATTCCTCCTCCATATGATTTGAAAAGTCTATTACCGGGACAACGAGGTGCAGTACTGGATAGCATGTTACAACATCCCACATGTTTTGCATGCACACACAGGTACAGTACATGGCAGTGGGCACAACCATTTACCATTTCTGTAAGCAAACTATGCACTGTGTAATCAGAACACATACAGGTACACACAGGCATGTCCTGTATACAGTCGGTGTTTACATTCAACGTACAAATGGACATTTTATCTGAAGTATGTACATACCAAGCAGTCTCATGTATTGGAACATTGATTGTAGTAATGGATATACAAGTAAAGTATGGTTTGGTCAGGGAGGAGCCTGGTTGATACACACTCCTGGTTAGTATGTAATCTTGGCTAGTACATGTTCCCTATTAGTACGTACACACACCCAAGTAGCACATACTCCTGGTTAGTATGTAATCTTGGCTAGTACATGTTCCCTATTAGTACGTACACACACCCAAGTAGCACATACTCCTGGTTAGTACATACTCAAGATTAGTACAGTACATACGTATGTACTCCCAGTTAGTACACACTCCCAGTTAGTACACACTCCCGGTTAGTACACACTCCCAGTTAGTACACACTCTTGGTTAGTATGCACTCCTGGTTAGTACACACTCCTGGTTAGTATACACTCCTGGATAGTACACACTCCTGGTTAGTACACACTCCTGGTTAGTATACACTCCTGGATAGTACACACTCCTGGTTAGTACACACTCCTGGTTAGTACACACTCTTAGTTGATACATGCTTCAGGTTAGTACATGGTCTTCACTTGGTCCAATTTCAAGTTGAAAGTACTCACATTAGTACATACTCCTGATTAATACATACATACTATACTTGATCCCTAGCTCACGTATACTGTGTCAGTGTCAAAGGTACACAGTGTAGGGTACGTAGATGACAGCAAGGTCGAGTGATAGTTAACTTTGTCAATCCATCTTGCTGTCAACATTCTGTAGCACATCTAGATGGTCTACAGCTATAACATAAAGGATCCAATAGCACCATACTATCTCATGTACGATATCTTGATGCTGATCAAACATTCAGGATACCACATCAGTATTCTTTGGATATCCCGAATAATTATAAACATCGGTATATTGCCAAACTCCAGCAGAAAGCATAGTTACAAGTACTTCAAGGCTCATGTTATACAGCATTTACTAACTAACTGAATTGGGCTGCACCAGATGTTCTGATATGGTGTGGAAACATGCTGTGGCTAGTAAAGGGGGTTTACATGACAAGAGGAGGGGATTTCACAGGGGATTATCACACCTAGGGGGTTTACTCAGACAAAGACCTCTGGGGACACAAAAGGAGGATTTGACCCTGATACACCTTTAGGGGCATAATAAGGGGATTTCACATTGATACAGATGTAGAAACACAGAAAGGCGGCTACAAAGGGACACAATGTAAAGGGATAAGTCTGAATAAAACTGATTGAAGATGATTGCACAAAGGTTCATCTAACCCCAAGGTATAAGGTTTCCAAAGACACAGACAAAGGAGAACAGTCCCAAACTGACTATCAGAAACAGCATCTGAGTACAGGGGACTCTACAACAGCAACAATAGAAAATAGATCAGCATACACACTGCATGACTCATTTAACACATACGTACAGCATGTACTAATGTAGCAAGTTATGTGTTTGGCATCTTGAATGGGCAAACCTACACACGTATGTACATACGCACATCAAAGAAACTGTTTTGACAATATCACAAATATTGCATCATTTAAATACCTTCTTCACCTAGCTGTTCTTTGAATCTAAACATGATCGAGATACACCACATCAACACAGCACGGGCCTCCCACACATCATGGCACTCAACACCAAAATGGGCTGTGTTCGAGGTATGTACATACATACAGAAAGTGACATCGCATTTCAAGTTGAGAACATTCCCACTTCATTCCTTACTCTGCTTGGATAAAACTATCTCCATGCTACCTCATGCTACCGTATACGAAGCATACCAGGTCATTCGATATACGTACTGCAAACACCAAAAAATGATACTTATGCAATTATTCCATCAGTAAAGATCCCCTGTACGGGATAGTACACTTCACACAGTCGGAGAGTACAGTGTGACATAACAAGTAATTCGAGTTTAAAAACCTCGTAGGTCACCCACAAAACCTGGGACACTCGGATTACTTGCTTGTTGCCTTTTGCGATAGACGACAGTTTTGTTTTTCTTTTACAGTGCATAACTGCCATAAGAAGATTCCCTATAGCTGTTATGAGAATATTGGTTCAGGGAGAGCTAAACAACATTCAAAAATGGAAACCACATACGTAATCACAAAGAGTTGTACGGAGACTTTTCAAGGCACTTCATGATCACTACGAACTTCATTAAGGACATCATTCTGAAAGTGTCAATATAGCCCAGGTTGATGCATGTTTCTGTTGACACGTACACTTCACTGTGTTCTAGCTCATGTACACTGTGTCAACCAGTACTGATGGTAAGTACCTCTGACAAGAAGTACAGATTAGGTGTGTGCCCTTCAAGAAACTTACAAAGCAAGTCAGACTACACCCACATGGAGCATACCGGAGGATCCAATGTGTCGCAAGGTATGGTCAAAACTCTCAAAAACTACTTGCACAATCAACCTTTCCATACACTCCACATGTTACATACCCAAACCATTATCACTCCTGAGCATGACCAACCCCAATGATTTGCCCCTTGTCACTTCCTAAGAAATTGACCCATACAATAGCTCACCCCACAATTAAATGATGTCATGGGTACACCACAGGTAAGATGATACGCTGATTGGTCATGCTCATGCACTACATCACTGCACACATGTATACATGCATCTAACACGTCACACAGGAAGCGGAGTTGATTAGATTAAGACTCATGGTCATGAGATAATTATATAATATTTTAAGGAAAATTCCAGAGAAATGAGGTATCCAGGAGAATCAAGTATGACAGAATCCAGAGTGTTGGTCAGGGACACAGAAATGTTGTGGGGTGGAACATTCTAGGGATTGAAGGCAGTTCTATGTATGCACTTACTGTAAGATGACAAGAGAGAGGTCAATATCCCATTGGCACATGTCAAAAGAGGTCATTGTCATTTTAACAAATAGTAAGAGAGGTCAATGTCATTTTAACAAATAGTAAGAGAGGTCATTGCACCATTGACAATTAAATTATGGTAAGAGAGGTCACTGTCCTATTAATAGATGGCAAGGGAGGTCACCATTGCATTATCTAATGTCCACACTGAACTTCCCCAAGCACCAGAAATGTGCTTACTCTGCAATCCATACTCTGTGTGTGAGTGTGTGACAACAGCAGAGTAAGGGGTTGGGCTTGGTAGAAGTTGCCCTGGTAACTTAACACAGTGCATAAGTAGACATTTAAATAACACAGAAAATTTGCACACAGAATTATAAATTAAGTACGAATGTACAGTATGTACGTACATTCAATGTAACAATATACACTCAATAAGCATGTCCATACAATCTAAACAGTGTACAGTGTACAACTTGTACAATTTACACACACCAAGTATATTTGTACAATACAGCCTGTACAGTAGTCTGTACAATGCACAATTATCATTCTACGTATTTAGAGCATGTATGTACAAAGAAACAATGTACGTATGTACACACATGCGCTTATGCAAACAAGTACAGAGTTAGCTGTAAATATCCAGGATTGGAAGGACAGTGTCACTGGGGTAACAGTGGAGTGAGCAGCGGATATGACAAGAAAACTCACCAATTACAGAATTTTTGTCAGAGCCGAAGGCACATATACATGGAGAGTTGGGAGAGACATGGAATCTCTGGAAGCTTTTTGTTGTCTTGCTGCCAGGCAACCACCTGAAAACAATATGTACAGGAGTCACGGGTTGAAACAATGTAGGCATGTACATACATTACATAGGTGCCGGATAACGGCAAGAAATTCACACGAGATATTATATAAGTTGTGAGAAAAAGAACCCATAGTTGTGTTTACTCAATGTATATTGTGAGAAATAGAACCCATAGTTGTGTTAAGTAAACACGATTGACTCCAGACCCATTTAACACCACCTCCTTATCCAAAACAATGAACATATGAAAAGTAAAGGTGTTTCTACTACAATTATACACCATGATAATTCATTTGGTTTGAATTAGCAGAATAGGAAATTTAAATTTGTGCTACAGAAGTCAGTACATTTACACAGTGAAAGACCTCCACAACAACACTCAAAACAAAGAGCAGAATAGGAGCTTTCTCTCACACTGGGCCTATTTTCAAGCACAAAATATTTCCATCTACTGTAGCTATAATTTAATTCCCAAACACTTTTACCTATGAAAAGAGGACACTCTCTAAGAAGAGGACCAACCGTTTGCGAGCAATATATTCATTACAAAGATGGTTCCCTGCAGTCATGCTACCACATAATCATGTACCGCTTTGGTGAGCAAAAATGTACTGAATTAACCTATGCATAACACAGTCTATTCAGTACTGAGGAAGAAAAGGGGATTCAACATTACCACAGTCATTTGACTCCTACCCTGTATGTCACTACCTACACATATGCAGTTACATGACAAATATGGACAAACAGGTCCAATAATGAAATGGATTGGCTCAGCTCCTGTTCCTCCACAATTAGGGTAGGGCCTCAAACTAGTCACTCCCATAAACAGGTAACTGAAATATAATACACACCATATGTTGCAGCTAAGTGAGGATCACATATACACCGGCTACATGGAACAGAAGAGGGAGGGTTACATAGGTACATACAAGCTACATGCATGTACATAGCTGAGCTCATAACACAATGGATACTTCATCCCTCCAGTAGGGTTCTACTGGAGGTCAGTGACCTTTGGGACACTTAATGATGCAAAACAGGAAATGAGGAGTTGAGTGGAGAGAAGAGTGGAAGAATATTGTACTATACATCATAACACAACCAAATATGCACACGACAGGACTCAGTATGATGTCTCCTCACCCCTTTCCACCAGACTTTTGAGCATCATTGATGTCAAAGACATGGATGGTGGCATGGTCACTAGCAGCACAGAGGAGAGTTGAGTCCGCGTTGAAGCTGATGCTACAGAGTGAGGACAGGGGGGATGTTTAATAGACTGGTTGTACCACACACACAAATGCACACCCACACACACAAGCATACACACACACACACACACACACACACACACACACACACACACACACACACAACACACACGCAAACACACACACACACACACACACACACACACACACACACACACACACACACACACACACACACACACACACAACCCATACACAAACACACACACAACACACACACATGCACACAAACCAGTATATCATAGCTGTAACTGTACCACGTCTCAATTCCGTCAACATCTCACAAGTAGCCGTGTCGTATATTCTAATTAGGGTGCCCTGGATATGACATGTCCATACATACGTATGCAGGAAAGGTTTTAGTGAATATCAGATGGTGATGAGTGAGGGGTTGCGGGGGGTGATAAGTGTGAGGGGTGTGGGGAAGGTGATGATTGTGAGTGAGGGGTTGTGGGGAGGTGAGAAATGTGAGGGATGTGGGGAATGTGATGATTGTGAGTGAGGGATGTCCATAATGGAGCTGATGAGTGTGAGGGGTGTAGGGTAGGTGATGGGTGTGAGGGGTGTAGGGTAGATGATGAGTGTGAGGGGTATAGGGTAGGTGATGTGTGTGAGGGCATGGCAAGATGATAAATGTGTAGATGCACATACTGTAAATCGAGTTTGACTAACTTTTTCAGATGAAGTTGCCAGTCTTGTTCCCTGGAGATTGAGTGCTAGGCATGTGATCCCAGTTTCATGTGCGGATATCACTTGGGGAGCTGACTCCATGTTGACAAGGTCCACCAGACCAACCTGGCCGGTGCCTTTGGCAGGGTAGGCCAGCAAGGAGTTATTGGAGTTTGGGCACAGAGCACACAATCCTACAGAATTGTGACATGAGATGTACGACTCCATGTATTTGGCTACGTGTAGACGTAGGAGTTCATGTACATGCATAGTTGGGTGAGTTCATGTACAAACAGGAGATACATGAATGCATGTACATACATACGTATAAAGATGTATGAGCTCATGTATGAAGACGAGTAGCTCAATGTGTGTGTCAATGTGTGTACCACTGTGTGTAACAGTGTGTGTCCCAAGTGTGTACCAGTGTGTGTCCCGAGTGTGTACCAGTGTGTGTACCAGTGTGTACCAAGTGTGTACCAGTGTGTACCAAGTGTGTACCAGTGTGTACCAAGTGTGTACCAGTGTGTGTACCAGTGTGTACCAGTGTGTGTACCACTGTGTGTACCACTGTGTGTACCAGTGTGTGTACCAGAGTGTGTCCCAAAGTGTGAAAGATTTCAATTCACATCAAAGGAACCAGTTGTCTGTAGTGTGCATCATCACAAACCTTGGATACACCAAATCAATTACATACATAATTGGTATTTTGGACACTCAATCATCACTATCAAGAGATACACCAGCTACACCACACACACATAGAGAGGCTGGATATGTACATGAGCTGCATCCGAAGCACATGCTTGCCACTCTAACCGTACCACACACATTCACACATGTAATACTACTACAACTAATATAATATGTTTTGTCCATTATTGGATAGGATCTAGTTTCTTCATATCATCGCATTTTGGGATTAAGGTGAGAGACTCAATAGGTAGACAACAGTTCTCAATAAGCTTTAGTCTATCACAATTTCGTGCCAGTTCTTCACTCTGGATAGATCTCTACATCACACACACACACACACACACACACACACACACACACACACACACAAACACAGGCTGAATACAAAGTCATGTACTGTATGATGGGACCCTAAATACACATAATATGTACAATAAATTTCACACAATAGTCCAATACTGAACATGTAGCAAGCCCACATGGTGATGAATGTAGTCCATAACAAACACAAATGCTCATGTCATCCCCACGCTAAGTGAAAACTGGACAGGTCACCTTGGAAATGTGCAAACAGTTTAAAACAGATAAGACACTCATCAGATATCAATAATGCAGTAAGGTATCACCATTAGGATCCTCTTGCATCGTTACCACAGTATATGTTAGCAACAGTCAATCCTATTTGGTCGGCCAGCCCCACATGGATGCAATATCCATGTGGGTGGGAATTCCATTGTGAGGCCTTTGCCAAAGATCATTGATCTCAAGTTCCTCCTTGTGAACACAGGCAACACATCCGTAACACACTCAATTATACGTAGTCCTTAAACTGCTTACTCTTTTATCAGTAAAAGCCAATTAGTTGAGGTAAGGGAGTGAACAGTACAAAAATTCATGAGACTAAGAAATAGTGTTCTCGTTACTACTAAGGTGGGCTCTGTAAGAACTACATGTACGTACATACACATCTATTCATAAGATGAATACGCACTGTATATACGTACGTACATATATTTGCACATGTATACACATACATAGGTTAACATGCAGTGAAAGGAAATCCTCTACAAGGTACAGTATCTATCTGTTATAGTGGTTGAGATGGCATGCAGAGCTGTGAAGCAGATCAGAGTAGAGTGACTGCCTGTGTGCATATGTACACAGTCCAAGACTGAGGAGAAGAGTAGGCTTACCTCTGGGATTGTCTCCAGTGTCAATCCTCCTCAGTTCCCTTGGAGACTGAGTGAAATTGTAGACTCGAATAGAATGTTGAAGAACAGCCACAATCCTGGGTGAGACAAAACCAAGTGTGAACGTGTGTGTGTGTTTGTGTGTGTGTGTGTGTGTGTGTGTGTGTGTGTGTGTGTGTGTTTGTGTGCGTGTGTGTGTGTGTGTGTGTGTGTGCATGTGTGTATGTGTGGTTGTGTGTGTCTGTACATGTGTGTGTGTGTGCACACATGTGTTTGTACATGTGCTTGCATCTATTTACATACACACAAGTAGGCATGACAAAGGACAAAAGCAATCCCTATTCATAATCAGTCTTACAATCTCAAAACTCACGTACCGTGTGTACTGTAAGTACACAGTATGTATGCACACATACGTACGTACTACATGTACTAACTGCCATACAGTAATTACACCATCATGTTTGCAGGAGCCTATGCTTCACAGCACACTGATATGCACATACCTGTCCCGCCTCAGTTTAACTGCCTTCACTTCAGAATCAAAGGAAAGGTCAACTACAGGCTTCTTCTTCAGATCGTCCCAGACAATCACTAGAGAGATAGAAATACAGTAGGCATATCGTGATTTGTACTGTAACAAGGCCATAATAATGGTATTCCTTTTTGTACTGGTACGTATGTACAGTATATGTATAATATACGTACACATGTATTAATATACATACAATACACCCTCCCACACACACACAAACACAGAACACACACACACACACACTCACACACACACACACACACACACACACACACACACACACACACACACACACACACACAATACTGACCATGATCTGCAGGAAACTTCGGCTTAGGACCTCCTCCAACCAGTGCTAGATAATTACACCGGAACAACATCTCCACATATCTCAAGCCACCATCATCAAAGTCTACACCATGTGGCAAAAACAAGTGACATAAGCCAGACTTCCAAATTACATCACTAAACACCCAGACAAGGTCCCCATAACCTCACTGAATACCACAGGAACAATCTCTGTAATGTCATCAAATGCACAGACAATCTATTCAAACATCATCAAATGCACAGACAGCGATTGTACTAGGACACTACCACTCCAAACTAGGAGATCTTAACAACACAGTTGCTAGAGCGAGTTTTCTCATATTTAGCGCAATACACAACAGTATGTCTTATGTGTTCAATGTGTGTCTACATTTAACACATCTACGTACATGTGAATGCACATACATATGTACATATATACAAACATATATATGTATATGTACATAACCTAGTAAGTGTTACTATACTGATACATACATATGTACATTCATGAGGATACACATATGTATATGATACACTACCACTAAAGTTAATTATGAAGGAAGTACTACCACATCCAGGTTGGGTGCTACCCTGAGTACAGCATGTGTACACACATGTGGAAAGCTCCCGATGATGAAACTGTGAAGGATAAAACACGTCAGTTGTAGGTCTTTCAGGGACAACCCGTTAGTCGAGGTTGGGTGACAGTGATTGCTTAAAAACAGGTGCAAGGACAGCAATGAGGTGGACAAACAGCAGTCAAGGTTTCTTCTGGGGAGGGGAGGGGATTTGGCTCCTCTACTGGAAGGTCTCAGCCTCCCTGTGCAGTTATATTGGCAGATTATTCAAGTTGTATTCGCACATCCCTTTCCACAACTGTTCCATGCTCCCATTTGACCACTTCCCTGAAAGAAACCCTGGTGAGGCTGACAGTGAGGCTGACAGTGATGCTGACAGTGAGGCTGACAGTGATGCTGACAGTGAGGCTGACAGTGATGCTGACGGTGAGGCTGACAGTGAGGCTGACAGTGATGCTGACAGTGATGCTGACGGTGATGCTGACAGTGATGCTGACGGTGATGCTGACAGTGATGTTGACGGTGACAGTGAAGAAGGGGAAAACTGGGAGTGTAGCAAACAATGAGGCTGGCAATGCTGACAGGTATGTTTATAGTGATGTTGATAATGGTGAGGTTGGAAAACTGTGAGCTATAAACAGTGAGGCTGATAGTGAGGGTGGTAGTGAGGCTGATAGTGAGGCTAATAGTGAGGCTGATAGTGAGGGTGGTAGTGAGCTGACAATGAGGTGGAGTGTACCCAGCCAAGACGTACAGTCAAGCAAACGGAGGATTGAGGTACGTAGGGGCAATCCTGGACCACAAACTAGAAAGAATGCAGTGTACGACCTCACAGTGAAGGTACAGCCCAGCCCACCAAGGGCATCACAAACATACATAGTTGGAATCTCATGATGTTACTAGAATCCCCAATATACATAATTCATGTACAAAATGTGGGTAAATGTACAATCATTAATGAAATAGGATATTGTAGTGGGAGGGACAGATCATTGTGGGGTGCCATGAACACCTCATTCAAGAAGTGACCACCCTGTGTAGGCCAACCTTGTCTCTCCTTCTCCTTCAGAGGGTCAGTGTTGTAGATTCTGAAACCACTCTCCATGCCACAGGCAAAGCATCCTGCAAAAACCAATAAATGCCAAAAGTGGTAGAACTCCTAACAACTGCATGTCACCACAAGGTCCATAGCACCTCAAAGAGGATATTAGTATTATTATATATACGTAAATGTATATACTTTCACATTAGTACATACATATTCTTGATAAAATCTGTTTGGATTCAGGAGCGCTGAGAAACGCAGTCTGGGGAAGAGTGTTCTCCATCTGTTCTTTTCACCAGTTGGTGTTTATCAAGCTCCTGAATACAAAAAGTTTTCCCAACGACAGGTGGAAACATTGCCGCCCAAAATCCCTATTCAAATATTCTTGATACCTAAAGTATGTAGGTGAACATGCCTTGAACTGAACAGAAATCTACCTGCGAGCACCATCCACGATACTACGTGAATTACAGAATAAAGGGCGTGGGACCCCACCTACACAGCCACGCTGCAGGGGCTGTGTGATTCTGAGTGTCCAGTGCAACTTGCCTTGAGAGCACTCCAACACTACTCACTCCAGTTAACACATACACTCCAGTCCGTTCCCAGCTTGTGTACATCTACAGTACAGCGGAACCTCTCCGTAAAGGATGCATTGGGACCAGGTAATTTGTCCACTGTAGAGAGGTTGTCTATCCTTCTGAAGTATGTAATGTAATGTACTAACACTATGAGAAAGTCCATCTTTTGTGCCTTAGAAAGTGTCCTTTGTAGGGGGGGGGGGTAATTTCTATGGGGTTCTTTATTCAGAATGTCCTTTAGTAGACGTTCCACTGTACTACATATATTGTTGACCAGTACTGTTAGTATGTATTTCTAATGAAAAGTACAAAATCAATGTACCTTTTGAGGTAATTCCAAGTAAGTTGGACTGTAATTCGTACAAATGTATGTAGGTACACATTAGAACATGTAGGTTCGCCCCCATATGTGCAGCCTTGTGTACCCCTAACGTGCAGGCTCGCTTCTGACATGTAGCCCCACCCCCTGACATGCAACCCACCACCCACCCCACCCGACACATTCTTAAGTCTTTTTAGCTCACAAATACATAAACAACATGGACCAAATCAATTGTTAACAATTAAAGCGGACGTTAGGCGAGCAGTGATGTTATCCTTTATGGGTTAAGCTCAATGAACCAGCAGAGCTTGCTCAGACTACCAACACTTGAAATGGATTTAATCAGAACACTTGCGCCCGTGTATTAGGTCACAAAGGTACATAGACCAATTCGTGTACACCCATGACATAAGCTAGGCATACCCAAACGAAACGGACGATATTTCAATTCAGTTTGTCCACAAAATGAGAAAGTGTTGTTTTCGCGGTCAAAGTTGAACGTCCCGCGTACCCAAAAGTACACCTGACAAGACTGTGCGTGTGTCATACACATACATTGCGATGGGTGGGACATGACCGATGAATCAGTCACAAACATGCGGCTGGGATGACCTGGAAAGCTCACCGTGGTCTTGATTCCAACCAGCAAATATCAAACCATTCGGCGAAGGACTACTTGATCCACGAGTTATTACACCGCTCATTATCGCTGTAACACACTACGCAGGAATCATGTTCATTCTAAGCCTTCGGACGCCATTTTAACTACAATTTTGTTGAACTTTTTTATTATTATTGTTATATACACTGTCAATCAATACTTTAATGTATAAATTAATGTCTAACCATCTACATAATAATCAATATAAAAAACAAAGATCATCCTCCTACCTGCGCTATACACACATACGTAATAGTATACTAATCTGCTTAGGTATGCACTAGAATTCGCATAACTTCGTATTTTAGCATATGTAGAACTTGTATATCAATAAAGATGGAAGGAATGTATTCCCATGGAAATAGCCATTTTCAGCTTCTCCTCCAATTCTTTCTTACTGGAGTAGTTTGGCAGAATGAGCCTGTTGCTACATGTTGCTGCCGTTGGCAACTGTCCAGTACCTACACACATGAAACGAAGGAATAAAGATAGTATAGGGATCCACAACAGTGTATGTGGCATGGTTATCCTTGACTAGATCATATAACATGGCTGCTATGTATGAAGTTAACAACACATTAGCTCAGTGGAAACTCTGTAAGACAAACACCCTTAGGACAGACTGCAACTAGACAAGAACCACTCTGTGAGCCTTGGGCTGCCGTGGTAGTGTACATGCGGCAAGCAAATCCCGACAAGAACATCTGATATGAACTGATTCTGTGGGTTTCTTACAGAGTGGTTTGTCGCAACAACTGTTCTACTGTACATACATGGGCGGTAAATCCAGGACAGACTAAGGTAAATCCAGGGCAGTCTAAGGTAAATCCAGGGCAGTCTAAGGTAAATCCAGGACAGACTAAGGTAAATCCAGGGCAGTCTAAGGTAAATCAAGGGCAGTCTAAGGTAAATCCAGGACAGTCTAAGGTAAATCCAGGGCAGTCTAAGGTAAATCCAGGACAGACTAAGGTAAATCCAGGGCAGTCTAAGGTAAATCAAGGGCAGTCTAAGGTAAATCCAGGGCAGTCTAAGGTAAATCCAGGGCAGTCTAAGGTAAATCAAGGGCAGCCTAAGGTAAATCCAGGGCAGTCTAAGGTAGTGAGGATCACACTGAAATTGATCCACGCTTGGCATCACTGGATGGTGGGTTCCCACTCACACAATGTGCAGCACTCTGGGAGTGGGCGTGGACACTGGGTGTGATGCATGGGACATACAGAGTCCAACTTACTGAGGGTACAATAAATTTCAAAATGCCAGTGCATGAAATTGGCAGGAAGGCATGATGAACCAGTTGAAAACGAGAGGAATTTACCCTTCATATCCTGTATAATCAAGACCAGCACAAACACATAATGAGAGGATCTTACCCTTCATATCCTACATGAACATGACATCTCACATCACATGATATTCACACTACTATACACACATACTCTTGATCTGACAAGGCTTGCTCAGACTTGATTTTACATAATATCACACTTGCTCTAAATTTGTGGGAATTTATTAGGGGCTGCCGCATTTCACCTCGACTTCCGGTGAGTAGCACTCAATATACTTTAAGGCTACAAATTTTAGCGGGTACTTATTTTAGAGAATTCAGTGAGTAACTTCAAATCTGCTAAAAATTGTACCCACTAAACACTATGTACACTAAAAATTGTACTTGTTAATTTTTAGGTGCTGCTGCAAAAGATGGTCGATTTCGAAACACGGAGAATTAGAAATTGGGCTACAATTTGAGCAAACTGTTTCAGTGAATGTAATAACTTCAGCTGATGAAGATTCTTCATATGAACTTAAGATGCCCACATAATTCGAGTGTGGGGGTGGCAGTCTCACGAATTTCTGAACTTGAATCATTTGTTATTGCAGATTATGGAGAACTCAGGGCTACATAGGATAATGTATCCCTGTCGGTCTCATTGATGTCACTGTCAACCAGGATACCTACACATTTGTATCCTGGTTGATGCTTAGATCAAAGGAAAAACTGTGCTTACATAAGCCATGTAGCACAGGTCAGTGATACAGCACAGGTCACCAGACAGGTTTCATTGTTAGGATTGAATGTGTGAGAACGAGGCAGGGAATTAGTAAACACATTTCTACTACATATAATATGTTGTATTGGACTATGTGCATGTTTGCAGTATAAATTTTCTATCATTCACTACACCAGGATACGACTGTTACATAAGAATGTATGCAAATATTGTACATATGTACACACATACATATTGTATGTATACACACACACTTACACATAGGTGTATACTATACTGTACATGCATGCATACACGAACCTCTGGGTATTCCCTCAGTGTCTCCCACAACCACTGGACCACACTAGATGTCTTGCTATAGCCAATGTAGGTGGTTCTGCTTTGCAGGAGGTCAATGTCCATCGTACGAACACCGCTAATGATCATCTCGAGTTCATCTGCCGTGAAAGGTGCCAGCAATCCCTGAGGAATGAGCATATTGAATCCCGCCTTCAGTTCCTCCAACTGCTCCCGCACACATTCTGTAAGGGGAGTAGTACAACAGGCACAGTCAGTAGAATGCTGATGAGATGCTGATTCCTATAACACAATGTCACACACAAACGCACGCACGCACGCACGCACATGCACGCACACACACACACACACACACACACACACACACACACACACTTGCACTTCTATATCTGCTCCTAGCAGCCCATACATACACAGTACACACTGACCTGTCAAATGATATTCAACAACTTTAAATATGTACAGATCTTTGTTTGTTAGAGTCACTTCTTGCCCCTGTCCACCTGGCTCCAGCTCTGTGACTACAACTGATCCAAATCGACTACTTTGAGCTGTAAAGTTCAGTCCAAATGACTTTAGTTCATCTTCAGATGAACACTTCATTATCTGCTGCAAACCACTACGAATGTACAGAATGGAAACATGAGTTGAAATTGTACTAATTTAGCTGAAACATGGATATTGTGAATCACACACACACACACACACACACACACACACACACACACACACACACACACACACACACACACGAACACACACACACACACACACACGAACACACACACACACACACACACACACACACACACACACACACACACACACACACACACACACACACAAAGACATGCATTCACACACACAGGATCAAACTTGTACTAGTTGTACTGCGAATGCATGAATTAAGAGTGTAACATTTTAGATAAACATCTTCATAAAGAACTGGTGTAGCAATATCACAAACATGTACACGGCTCTACTGTACACTATGTGGACACAACCAGTGAGTTTCACCTGTACAGAGCTGGGTCCTCAGCACGAAGGTCCTCCACAGTACATGTCCGCTCGCAGAGGAACTTGTACACAGCAGGGGTGAATCGAATGGAGAGACGGTGACCTGCGTAGCCAGCACACAACACATGGAAATGCACTGTATTTCATGCAATATGAAGTATGGTAAGCTGTCTACATACAGTATGCTATTATACTATGTTACATAGTGTAAACTGTAGTACAGTACAAGTATGTGAGAAGATTGCAAAAATACTGTGTGGGTGCACATATCCTGACAGACTGAGATTTCACAAGTAGAAACAAGATTAAATTGTTTTAAAAACACATATGAGTGCTTGTATGGAGAGGGGGAGGATGGGGAGATGAAGGAAGAAAGAAGAGGAAGAGAGTGAGATAGAGGGAGGAAGAGTGGGAGAGATAGCAAGAAAGGGAAGGAAGAAAGAAGAGGAGGTAGTGAGATCGAGGAGAAGAAGAGAGGAAGAGGTAGCAAGAAAGGGAAGGAAGAAAAGGAAGGGAGAGAAGAACAGAGAGAGCTACAAACACATGTGAAGTACACATATGCCTACCATCGGCTATGGCCTTTGCTAGGATTTTTCCTGCAAATTTGAAGTAGAACAGATGGTTCGGATTGATGCTTGAATTAGGATTAGGACGGAAGAGTCCACCAATTTCCTCGAACAGGGCATAATTAGGATTAACAAGAGATTCTCCAAGTAACTCAAAGAACTCTCTAGGAAGAATAACGGAGTAAGCAGAAGTATAATTAATGTAACCATCTTCAGGTGTGTCTCCTTGACAACAGCCTATCCTGTACTACATATACTATATAAATAATAAGCATATACACACATATATAACACAATGTGTGCATACATACATAACATACTGTACTACAAAGTGTGCACATGTACATATTGCTTATAAGTGTGTGTATACATACGTACATACATACATACTGCATATAAATATGCATAATAATTATACATACTACATATAATATGAGTACACAAGCATACTTCAGATCTCCAACAGGAGGACAGTTTCTGGAGAACAGACGATATACGTTGTACTGTATCATGACTGACTCACCTCGAAACACCTCCAGCATCAATGCCTATTTCATCATCAAACCTCACACGTACTTGATGACGGAGCACATCGTCTGTCAATTGGTTGATGGCTGATTCAAGGAGGTTACTTCTCACCATGGTCAGTGTGGGAGTCGAACCTCGACACCAGTTACGTATCAGCAACCTCTTAAGTTGTTTAAACTTTTCACTGGTTGTGATGACAGCAGTAAAACGCAACGGCATGTTGGGTATCAGGGTGCTGTCGACAAATATGTTCACTTCGTAAGCTCCAGCCCTGGGACACTCCACCGACACCTGACACTTGTTGGTACCAGGAATTTTGGTTATCGTTGCATGTCTCAGCGTTTCATCCACAGAATACTGAGCTACAACAGCATGTCTTGCCTCCTCAACTGGATTACCGTACTTGTCATAGAGCTCCACTGTACAGCTCCATGGGCAACCCAACACCTCTCTCTGCCAGTTGGAACAAACAGTTCTCGTGGGATCAGGAGATACTACTGTGGCCACAACCTTAGAAGACAGGGGATGTTGGCCGACAGCGATGCTGTGGATGCCAGCAGTGTAGGCAGTGAACGTGGCTTGGAACACACCCCAGCCCACACTAGTGACTTGGCATTGGAGGTCCGTCGGCTGACCACGGCCACCACCAGGTCTCAGACCAGCTCCAAGAACCATCACTGGATATTCATCCACTCCCGTCTTCGCGGTTATACAATTACGATAGAGGTCAACAAACTGGAAGTAAAAAGATGCTTCAGATCCCACCTCGACTGTGGTCACCACCCGCTCTACAGAGAAAAATCCACAAATACTGTACACATGTAGCTAGTTCTACATATGAAAACACAGGATAGGACTAACACTGTAGGTGAACATACAGGGTAGGACTAGCACTGTAGGTGAACATACAGGGCAGGACTAGTACTGTAGGTGAACATACAGGGTAGGACTAGCACTGTAGGTGAACATACAGGGCAGAACTGGCACTGTAGGTGAACATACAGGGCAGGACTAGCGCTGTAGGTGAACATACAGGGCAGGACTAGTACTGTAGGTGAACATACAGGGCAGGACTAGCGCTGTAGGTGAACATACAGGGCAGAACTGGCACTGTAGGTGAACATACAGGGCAGGACTAGCGCTGTAGGTGAACATACAGGGCAGGACTAGCACTGTAGGTGAACATACAGGGTAGGACTAGCACTGTAGGTGAAGGTGAACACACAAGTAGAAGGCAGAACATATGAATGTGTATGTGTCAATAATGCCAGTTACTGTGAGTTACACTAACCCGTAGTTCCCCTCCTCCCACGCTTCTTGCTCAGCCCTTCAACTGTTGCTGCTATCAGTGTTTGTTGTGGGCTAACTAGTCCAGGCAGTATGGTGCACATGACTTGCAGGGGAGTGGAGTCTCCTGTTCTAGGCGTGTCGGCGTGCACACTCAGCACAGAGTGGCAGGAGGCACAGGAGGTCATCAAGAGGAACATTCCGCAACACGACTGCACTATTGCCAAGCGATATTCGTCCTCTCCTAACTGCAGGCAGTGAACCCTCACTCGCTTCCTCCACTTTGAGAGAGACACTTCTTCAGTAACCCTGTTGAATTTAGGCTGCACAAGGACCTGGACTGGACCAGCTTCATAAGAAATCCAGTTCTTGAAACCACGACGTTGAGCACACATTGTGAGGTGGTGTATTGGGGCAAAATCCCCTGCTTCTTGTGTTGGCTGCGGAGTGGGAGAAGTGCCAGAAATGGACGATTGTCGGGAATATGATACGGGAACTCTAACAATGATTCCACTGTCTGTTTTTCTGATTCTTGCGGGTACATCTGCCTTGACGTTCCCCCTACAGCATGGATGCTGACCATGAGAGAGATGGAAGACAAGAGGCCTGTCAGCACCACATATGGTGGCCCCTGTGTGGCTCTGAGGGAGGAACAGCCGATTTATCCTCTCTTCATTGTGATGTAGATACTTCAAGGGAAGAGAAGGACGAGATGCAGTTTCTACCAGCCTTGAGTTGAACATCCTGCCGACAAACAACTTGAAAGGACTTTGCTGAATGTGTTCTCCATTCACTTTGATCTCGAAGGTATACAGTCCTGGAATTGCCTTTTTCGTGTCATGGTTCCATGTCACTGTAAAGGAGCAGTGATTTTCTTTCTTTATTTCGAGACCTGACCCCTGCACGAGGCAACCTGCCACATTGGAGGCCCACACACACTCGCAGATCCTCAAATTGCATCTTAGTACTCTAACTTGGACTCTATGCAGGTTTCCACATCCACTTGCAATTGGGTCGCCGTTATAGTCACACAGCTCAACAGTCAGCCGGGTTGTTCCTATGGTGGAGTAGTGTAGCGACCAGGGTGGACCACCTACCACTCTGCACTGCGAGGGAAACACATACGAATTGAACTCGTTGGCAAGCATATGCTTTGACACATTGAGACGACCGAATGAACAAAGAGATTGGTGCAAGGTGTGTATAGCATCTTCTTGTTTGTCCATACTCAGGGAGAGGGTGAGCCAGCCCCTGACAGAGGTGAGTGCTGGGCTGTGAGAAGTGTGCACTTCAATGCGCAGTCCGCTGAAGAGGTAATCCCGGAGGTCAGAGTACAAGGCACTACTCCTCCCCAGCATCTGTACCAAATCCAGAAACAAAAAGAGACCACTTTTGCCGGAAACCAGCCACTGCAACACAGCTGCCTGTACAGGAGGTTCATCGACATCCCCGAGGTGCCTTTCATCCGGGAGAATGACGGACAAGGAGTTGTTATCTATCATTGAGCACCTCAGGCCTCTACACAGCTTCCCCACCAACCAGTTGACTAACTGTTGACTGCGTGTCAGGAGGAGACAAGAGGAGAGAGACTCCAGCATAACGTCCTTTGAGGGTAACTCCAAAAACCACAATCCGCCTTCCTGCTGTGTCCAACTCAAAGAGATGCTGAACTCCAGAGCATTACCGTCAAGACTGCATACTGCGTTGGGCGAAGTACTCAAATATGTTATGTTGAAGTGCACACTCTCTAATGCCTTCAAGACTGGACGTATGACTGACACAAGAGAGTAATACATCACTTTGTGCCTTCTGAAGTCTCTGCCTTCACTACAGAGGGTGCTACCTTCCGCCCGCTCACTAAACAACTTGTACGATGAAGATAAAATGGTGAACATTACATCGTCTACTTGATTGAAGAGAGAGACGATGCCACTCAAGATCAACTCACGCTGGTCTACGTGTTCTGTCCACAGTTCCTCCAAGTCTTGTACCTCAATGGAAGTGAATTCATCTGGTCCGGACAATGGAAGGGAGTGCACACTTGTGGCAGCCAATCCACTGATGATCTCACTCAAAACCAGCTCGGAAGGAGACAACATTGACTCAGTTGGTGAAGATGGTAGCGATAGGTCAGGAAACACCAAAGTGTGATCCACTGACGAGTACTTCAGTGTGATTTGACAATCGAGGGAATATACGATGCCTGGAGCAGACTCATTGTCCATCACAACAGTCACACGCATGTCACCACTTGGTACGTTATCCCTTGTCTGCTTCCAAATGTGAGCAACCTGGTGCATCACTAAACCGGACAACACCATGCACTCGGTCAACACAGGACAGTGTTGAAGACGACTGCAGTCCTTGGCCACACACCTTGCCACCTCGTCGAAGGCTCTCCAATCAAACCTCACCTCAACTGCATCTTTCTTGGACATAAAAAGCCTTACAGACTCCTCTTGTCTGAGCTCTGCTACTTTCCCAAGAGAAGGATTCCTCTGCGTCACTTTGAGCAAATCGGGGGTCCAGGTACAACTGAGCCAGGCTTCCTGTAGGGAAAACTTGTTGAGGGCTTTCCTTGTTCCCCTCAGAAACTGCGATGGACTGAAATACTCGGCAATGTTGAATTTTGGATCGAATATTGAGAGAAGCAGAGGGGAATGATATACATTGCTTGTGTTGAAATGTGGAGAAAGGTCTGTTTGGAGAAGGAAACTTGCAGCTAGGTTGATGTGACCTTTCTGAAGTAAGATGTCAAACCATTCAACCAGTCGATCGTTGCTGTAGTTGTGGAGAATACCGAAATCCATCAAACAGTTGATCAAACGCTGGCTCCCTATCAAGCAAGCACAGGTGAACACTTCCTCGACATTCTTCTCTTGTGGCAATAAAGACTCTGACAAAAAGAAGGGATTGGTCTGCACCTTCTCTTTCATAAGAGCCACGGTTGCTTCTTCATGGCCAGCCCTTACCGATTTTATCAACTTGTACTCGTCGATGTGAGGAAGAAATAGGTTCTTCTTCTGCAGAGCCACCTCAGCTAGCGCCTCACTGTAGTGCTCGTCTTTGTTGCAAATTTGCGCGACGACTGCCTCACCAGAGACGTGAACAATGGCGTACAAGATGTACGGATGGTTACACGTGGCAGCAGCACCTGCTAGGAGTGACGGACCATTCTTGCTCTTTCGTAGATTGTAACTTCCCGTAGGTTTTGTTGAAAAGGGAGAGTCCTTCCATTTGGTGTGGTTCTGTTGCATGAAGTAACGAAACCATCCATGACACATTCCTGCATACTTCTGCCCAATCTCCTCGTTCCATCTCTTAGCTGGCACTTTGGCACGCATCGCCTCCACCATTTCAAACTGCCCACACTGTATCGCAGTGGACATAGGAGTGTCTCCAAAAACATCTTTGTCAAAAATCAGTACACTTGACGTCTTCTGCTGAAGGATGACATCCACTGTATCAAAACTGCAAGAAGTGACAGCAAGATGGAGCACATTCTGGGAGCTCTTGTTTCTGACTTTCAAGTTGGCTCCAGCAGACAGCAATTTGGAGACACAGCCTGCTGCTCTGAAACTCGTGGCCACTTGTAGTGTACTGTTACAGTGGAGGCTACTGGAGTGGTTGATGAGTTTCCGCCGCACTGCTACACTTGGAAGGCAATCCAATAATACAGTGATCATTTCTACCGATTGACTGAGTGCAGCTAACTGCGGGATTGGCAAGTTCCCCACCTCGACCAGGACAGTCAAGAGCTCCTCCTTCAAACCAGGGAGTCTCAAGCCACTCAGGTAGAACGATATCGATCTGTGATTGCCATCAAACACAGAAACAAGGAACGAAGTCAGTATTTTGCTCAGAAAATGATTGATGGGTTGAGTTGTAAAACACGACTCGGTACATAGTGCTAAATCGTTGCTGGTTGCGCTTGAACTGGGTCCCTCGCGTATGCCCAAGGGAGATATCTCAGCATTGGCAGACATTAGTCTATCAAACCATCCCAGAGTGAGAAGATGGAGTAAGGCTGCCACGCTGTACTCAGTGCTACACCGCTTGCCGTTAGTTTCCACCTGCAAGGACCAGATCAGCGTGTAGCAAAGTTGGCCTATGCCTCCTTTCGTAGTGGAGTCATCATCCTCACTATCAGATCCGTCATAAAACTCGTAGAAACTTTCCACCAGTTTAAGGCTGAGATCAGGCTTAGTGATGAAGTCTGCAATGTGTCTGAGGTTGGCAGTTCCTATGGCACAGTCCAAGGGGGTGAGTGGCCCATGATAAGCATCCACAAAGTTCTCGTGTGAGAGACCTTCTGTAGTAGACAGCAGCTCGGACATACCCCAGTAGCAAGCCCAATGGAGGACAGTCAGGGAGTTGTTGCTGATCCGTGTGAGACTCTTCTTTCTTGAGGGAGAGCTGACAATCTTGTCAATGGCTTTGATGGCCAGCGTCTGGTGGTCACAAGATGCTGCAGAGAAAAGAGCTGTCGACCAGAACAAGGATTCGCTGTCAGTCCATGGTGCACTCACGGCCCTGCTAGCCTGAGAGCTCTCACATTCCTCCACCAGTCTGCAATGGTAGGACTCCAGACACTCATACACAGCCTCCAGAGTGCTGTAATCCCCACTGGATGCTGCCCAGTGGATGAGGTCCGAGTAGAAAACATCTTCGGGGACATCTGTTGAGCGAAGAGCAGCTCGGAGACAATCTGAAAGGCCATATTTGGCAATGACTTTCAGATGATGCTCTCCGATACTGGACGGCAGCGGAAATAAAGGACACTCGATATCATTGAATCTGTAGAGTGCCGCTAGTCTGCAAGCCATCGGGTGAGACCCCGGCCACAATGCATCACCCACTCCACGCACATTTTCCAAGATAAACTGCACCTCGGAATACAGTCCACGGCCGAACATCATTGGGAGGTAGCTGACGATAGCACACACAATGTCAGCTTCTTCATCTGGTTGGTAACAGTCTTGACCGAGGACCTCCACTGCAGAGTGAAGCATTCTGCAGAAGAGGTCAAGGTTCGTGCTGGTCAACACCTCCAGGAAGACATACCTGAACAAGAGAGAAAGGATGAGATGGATAATACTACACTGTACAAGTAGCTGTGACACAGTGTACAAATAGTCGTGACACATTGTACAAATAGCAGTTACACACTGTACAAATAGTAGATACATATTGTACAAATAGCAGTGACACATTGTAGAAATAGCAGTGACACATTGTAGAAATAGCAGTGACACATTGTAGAAATAGCAGTGACACGCTGTACAAATAGTAGTGACATACTATACAAATTTGAATGACTTGTAAAATATTTGTGACATACTGTACAAACTCTTATTACATCTCGTACAAATAGTTGTGACATGAACAGCAGAAATGACCATAAGTGACGTGTAGCATGTCAATAGTTCTAAGTGACATAAATTGTACAGTACACACAAATAGTACAGACATACATACATACACATTTGTACTGTACACTAACACACACATGTTAGCTCAAATGAAGAAACAAATACACCTGGGCCCACTACAAGACTCTTATGAATCTAAGATTATAGTGAACCCAAATGACTTCCCCTCCCAACATTGACCACATGAATAGTAAGATATTCTGCTGAGATAAAATCTGACAGAAGTATGACAGTAACAGATATTCCTTTGAACTTTGTGGAATGTGGCTACATACACTGTCCATACAAATTCACCATTTTGTATCTGTACAGAGAGACCAACACCATGTAGGGCAGTACAATGCTGAACTGCCCACTCTCACCTCTTGATGTGCTTTCTGCCAGTGTATGAGGCACATGGGTTTGCCCCACATTCAAATATCCTGGCCACGCCTTCCCACCAGCCATAGGTACAAGCTGTCGACAACGACTTGGATAAATCAATGGAAGATGATGATTGTTGAGCTCTGCAAAGAGGAGACAGAGAAGGAGTTGAATGTACAGATGTATGTGCATATACGGATACAAGCACGGACCACCCCTCCCCACACACACAAAAACACACAAACACACATGGATGCAAACACACATGGGCACATACACACACACACACACACACACACACACACACACACACACACACACACACACACACAACACACACACACACACACACACACACACACACACACCTTTCCAACAATATTTCCAAAACTTCAAGCTTTCTTTGCTTGTAATCCTTATTCAAAGTCACATATGGTTCAAGTTTTGCTACTTTCTTGTTGGGATGTCGCCTGGAAACCACATTGCCAGGACTGTGAGGGTCAAGAACATCAAGCATCACTGGTAGCCATTGGTATACGTATACAATAGAACATACTTATACAGTAATACTATGTTTGTACTGAATATCACAGTTATAATACCTGTATCAAGAACATGGAATGCACACTACATACAGTAAATGCACGTATTGTAGTATGACTCACATATACATAGGTACATATACATATTTATGTACATACATACAATACACTATTTTATTTACTCATGTGCTTACATATGTATGAAACATGCTACTGGGACCCACACATACATATGTACGTCGATATACATAAATTATACTATTATACTCACACAAACACACACAGATACGTATGTAGAATGTACTACTACACTCACATAGCCCGAAGATCTGCACAGCATAGAGGCAGTAATTTTGCATAGTCACATTCCCCGACGACTTGAGAGTCTTCAAACAAAAACTTGAGAAGTTTTGCTTGCTTCCTCTTCACCACGTACTCAAGGGCAGTTTGACCTTTTTCATTTTCTCTCAAGAGAGCATTTTCCGGGCACCACGGGAGGAGAATGGCAGCTTGGTCTTCATCACCGAACATGCACACGGCCATAAACAGGTTGTCAACATCTTCTCGATCCATACGGCACAACACGCACCACCAGTCCTGAAGTTGGTGTAGTGTTGACGGCATCGACTGCGATTCCTTCCACTGCACCTCATCGCTGAAGTACACATGGCGACAGAGATGCCTCAGGATTGACTTTAACTTGTCAGGGTCAACACCCTCCTTGTAGCACTTGAGAATGAAGGTGACAGCAGGGTGGAGATTGAGGGTGTTGCTGTACCTGGTGCAACGACAATTACAAGGTAGAGTCCTCGTTCCGGCAATTTTAGATCGCGATATCAGCATATCCATGATTATGCTGCCATCTGCCTTGCTCAAGTGCGGATTGTGATACAGTATGTGGCAGAGGAGGGTGTAGTCGCTGTCCGTACACCTCATTTTTCGTCCCGCTTTCTTCTTGTTGACAATTTCCATCGCACGCTCTGTTGTGGTCTTCACATCGTGATGTACTCGCATGGACCAGGTGCGTCTGAAAGAAGGCTCAGCAGATGATTTACTGGGTTTAGGTTGCAGCTTCTGTTTAGCCTGTTGGATTAGCTCAGTAAAAGTGTGACTGCCAGTGAGAGGAGATACAACAGTCTCCATTTCTTGACTTACGATAACTTCGATCAATGAGCGCTCTGAGCCATTTTTACTCAAAAGAAGAGTTTTTTGCTGTTCGATTGAGTCAGCCCGCAAAAGAATCCACTCAAGAAAGGCAGTGTTTCGTGCATATGCTGCTGTGTGCAGAGGATAGTAGTTGTAGACACAAGTCTTGCGGTGCCTGTTACGAACTTTGGAACACAGCCGTTTCCAAATAGCCAGTTGTTTTGCAACGATTCTTTGATTTTTCTGAGAAGCTCCACTTGTACTTGCATCCTTGGAGGGCTCCTTGGGTGGGGAAGAAAGTTGCTGTTCGTAAAACTGCAAGATTTTCCGGTTGCGCTGGTACACACTAGAGTGTGGTGGACTGCAGCAGTGTTCCTCCAGCAGGTCAGATCTCCTCTTTTCTTGACACGTATAGGCATGGTGGTCTGGGAACCACTGAAGTCCCAGGCAATAGAAGCAGATCTTGTATCGACGGAGGGCACCCTCGGGAAGCCTTTTGGCTCTCCTCAAGGCAAGCAGTTTGGAGGAGACATTGTTCACGGAGGAACAAAGGCTTTGAGACATAGCGGGGTCAAGAGGGACAGGTGTCATGTTAGCAGCATCAGCTGGTTGGGGCAAGGACGTCTCCTGTGACTCAAGGACTGCAAACACATTTCCGAGAACACTTTCGATTTGACTGAGAATATCTCCATCAGCCCAGTGAGCCAGCAGGTCTAACATACGCTTCTTGCTACTCAAGGGCGTGGGGGTTGACGTCAACTGGTAGAAATTCAGAAAAATGTCCACCACAGGTCTGTGTTGGTTCTGAAGTGCATATTCAAAGGCCGTATAACTGTTCCTATCTGTAGCATGGAAGGGTGTGCTGGTATCGTTGAGTAAAAACTGAACAGTTTCTTGATGACCATAGCGAGCGGCAAGGTGGAGCGGTGTTTGAAGGGTCAAATCAGTCGCACACACACTGGCACCCTCTTCCAGCAAGATTTGCACAATATCAACTCTTCCGAGTCGTGATGCTAGAAGAAGACTATTGTGCGACTGAGAGGCATCAAATCTTTCAATATTTGCACCGGAATCGATCATCTTTCTGACGCAGTCTGCCCTGTCATCAAAGATGGCTTGATGGAGCAATGCATCCTTGAAGTCTTGATGAAGAAGATGTGCAACTGCAAGAAAGAACTCCATACCAAGGGGCATGTCTGGCTGTAGGTACGCCTGGTAGAGCAGGTCATGAGGGGTGACACCGCAGTTGTCTGCTACATTCAGGTTCTGCAATGGGAACTGCTGTAGGAGAAGAGATGCGATGCTGTAATGATGATATTCTAGTGCTAAATGTAAAGGAGTTCGACCGCAATGTCCAGGAGTATCCAAAATACGACCAATCTCTGTTGAGTCATATTCTTCAAGTATCTTCTCGACAATAGCCTCTTTGCCCTGCTGGCAAGCATGGTGAAGAGGTGAAAAGTTCACACTGTCATAGATTGTAACACTGGCTCCATGACGCATCAGCATGTCGATACAATCAAAGTGGCCGTTGAAGACTGCATCGTGAAGAGCTGTACGCCCTAGGCAATCGGTATGATTGACGTCAACACTGTACAGCGATATACA
The DNA here is from genome assembly GCA_964020155.1 of Chondrilla cf. caribensis. Lineage (NCBI taxonomy): Eukaryota > Metazoa > Porifera > Demospongiae > Chondrillida > Chondrillidae > Chondrilla > Chondrilla cf. caribensis. Next base: position 3,474,827 of record OZ026556.1, on the reverse strand, counting down.
CTTGTCCAAAACCAAAGCATTGCCGTCAAACGCTGCAGAGTGATACGCTAGGGTTGGCGTGAACCTTCCTATCCCAATTTCACCTTCAACCAAAGACTGCACAAATCCAATACATTCGTAACTTTCTAAAATGTCTCTGATTGAGAGATCCCTAGTAAAGTTAGCAGAGGTACTGGCACCGTACTCAAGAAGTAACCTCGATACCTCCAACCGTCCACTGTGCAAGGCGACAGACAGTGGGGTCCAATTTCGGTGGTCAAACGACTCGAGTAGGTTCTCCGTACCGTTGTCAAGGATGATTCTGCATGCTTGTGTGTTTCCGCTTGATGCTGCTGTGTGCAGTAACGTACTCCCTGCGGGAAGCAACGAGGGGTGGAGCTCGAGGAGGCTCTCCGAGCTCATACTCTGCAAGACAGAGAAACACAGAGTATTCAGTAGCTTTGTGCATGGACAATATCAAGCTTGAAAGGCACGTCAACTAAATGACACAGAGTGAATAACAGGTTTATACTAGTCTCGCATAGCCCAGACCCATCTTCACTTCGATTTCAAACCTGAGACTTCCCTGCCAGTACAAAGTTCCAATTTCAATGTTGGAGGTGAGAATGGGTCTGGGCTACACGAGACTAGGACTACAACAGGCAACACATGTACATATATTATATAGTGAATTCACATTAATTTGTCACCATTCCTGAAGATAATGTGGTAGAGTAATGACTTTGGTAGATCGTCCAACTCATTACTATGTTTACATGTACATACATAGATAAATTTGTGTGCAGAAACAAGTAACTCGAGTTGAAAAGGTCGTAGGGATGCTGCTACAAGCACGCGAATGTATCTAAGGATGTGTACTGGATAGTGTGGCCCCTTAGCTTCGAGTGTTACGTTACGTGGAAACCTGGAGGAGGGTTGGAATTCAATAATATAATGATCGAAAAGCATCTAATGTTAAATCGAACGGTTAGCGTTGAGACAGAAGATTGCTCCGAGTGGATAGGTAATTAATTTCGAATGAGGGGTGAACAAATGAGCTAATGTATTCGTTAAAGACGCGATAAGATGTTAGCATCAATGGGGCTTGTAGCGAGGTCAAGGACACGTATACTGTATGTCTGAATCGACCTGTACACAGGGTGTATTCCAACTGAGGTACTACACAATGCCGCAACTTTTCATGCAAGTGTTTCCAAGAGTACTCTGTTTAGGACGAATGGTCTGCCCATCTACTCGAACTGTAAGCCAAGGACAAAGTAGATACATAAACCTATCTTTGAGGACACAGGGCAATGGGAGGTCAACTCAGTGAAGGTAGGAGGGGTCTTCCTTCACGAGGACTCACTCACCGCTATCAGCTTCCAGACCGAGAGCAAGATTGACGGGGTTGGCTCAACTCAAATGAACATTGATATCAGAATCCCACACTAGTACTGTACGTACAGTACGTAAGCGAATCGACACTGTACATTATTGCAGCAAGTGGGGCTGTTATTAAGTGACCGGGACCGTCATAACGCTCTCCGGCTTTTAATTACGTAGTCAAGCCCGCCTACGCTTCCTAGGGGGAAATACGTCATAATTATGACAAAAACATACACCATGCAGATACATACATGAGGCATGTTAAAAGAAAAGAAACTCGGACACAGACGTAAACCAAATCAGCATTTAACTGAAAGGGATGCCTGGCAAGTAAAGTGATATGAGAAACAAAAAAAAAGAAAAAAAGAAAAAAAAAGATAAATAATAAATAAAGCATTATTAACAATTATTGGGTATGTATTAAAGGTGTATTTGAGTTCCAATCAGTGCTATATCTTGCTTGGAAAATGTGAGCTGAGCATGCGACGGCAATCTTGCTCAGTTTGTGTAGGAGGTTTGCAGTTGATCGTCTGTTCTGTGTCTTGAGGATGGTATGGAAGGTGGTAATTGCTTCTTTAGTAAAATGGCCAAGGGAACCAATTTCTAGGGTGTCCAAGTTTGCAGAGAAGCCTGCTGCCTCAAGATCGGTTAGAAGAGAGATGTAATTTTACTTGTGAATGTAGCCATAGTAGGATAGGTAAACTTATTTATAGACTGTGGAGGCCACTCTAAATAGTATACCTAACCCAACCTACTAGGCATTTCAAATAAATTTATGAACATTAATCTCCGGTACATATATTTTCAGCTCCCTTTCGCGAGACCCAGCAGACTCTGTCTGAACTAGTTGTTTCCGTTCGTTAGCGGAGTCCGATCGAGTCGCCCACGCTCTTAATTGCGGTGTCCGCCAATACTGTTTGATTTAGGTCACTTTTTGGTTTCTTTGAACGCAAATCGTTCGTCGAACGAAGCGTTCAGCAGTAAGTCGTCCCACCGACGGTAATGGGGCACCGTCGCAACATATGTTGAAATGGCAAACTTAGACAAAGGTTGCCTGTGGTTCACACACGATCCGTTAAAAGAGCACTTACTTTTCGATTCCTCCTGTCGACAAATTTCGGACTACATGTACATCCGTACTAAATACCTTAAGACAATTCGAAAACCAATTTTCAACTTTTTTGCACAACGATTTTTCGATTTCCTTCGCCGAACAGCAGGGTTCGCCAATCCGTCGTTCGGGACAACAAATGGTCGGCCATCATGACGTCCATTTTGGAAGACATTTTTAGATGATGTCACTGAATTACGTCATATCATAGATCTTGATATGCAAGATCTATCTATGGTTTTATGCCTAGCATTTGCGAGGTTCTGAACTTTGTTCACTACTACTTATTACAGTGTCAAACGGGTACCACAGTATAACGCTCTACGGATGTAAATGTCCTTTTCAGTCAGCTTCTACTTCTGCTTCTGTGATGCCTAGAGGGAAAACACAACACAGCAGAAATTGAAAGTTGATATTGAAAGGACTACACCACATTAAAGAGACTAAGAATGCACATACACACTGATAAAGGTACTTATCTGGATGTACACACTAGCACTCAAGCCAGAAAGTGTACAGAAAATGTACAGATGTACAAATGTACCATATATGCACACACATGCAAGTATAAGTCTGAATGTGCTTCAGGACCATCCTCATGGTATAACCTTTAGCTTTCTGATCTGCTTCGAGCCTTCCTAGATCGATCACGTGATCTACTCCGACTCCTTCTCCATCGATCACGTGATCTACTCCAACTTCTTCTTGATTGATCACGTGATCTACTCCGACTCCTTCTCGATCGATCACGTGATCTACTCCTTTTCTTCCTAGTGATAAAGTCTGCAATGTGTCTGAGGTTGGCAGTTCCTATGGCACAGTCCAAGGGGGTGAGTGGCCCATGATAAGCATCCACAAAGTTCTCGTGTGTGAGACCTTCTGTAGTAGACAGCAGCTCGGACATACCCCAGTAGCAAGCCCAATGGAGGACAGTCAGGGAGTTGTTGCGGATCTGTGTGAGACTCTTCTTTCTTGAGGGAGAGCTGACAATCTTGTCAATGGCTTTGATGGCCAGCGTCTGGTGGTCACAAGATGCTGCAGAGAAAAGAGCTGTCGACCAGAACAAGGATTCGCTGTCAGTCCATGGTGCACTCACAGCCCTGCTAGCCTGAGAGCTCTCACATTCCTCCACCAGTCTGCAATGGTAGGACTCCAGACACTCATACACAGCCTCCAGAGTGCTGTAATCCCCACTGGATGCTGCCCAATGGATGAGGTCCGAGTAGAAAACATCTTCGGGGACATCTGTTGAGCGAAGAGCAGCTCGGAGACAATCTGATAGGCCATATTTGGCAATGACTTTCAGATGATGTTCTCCAATACTGGACGGTAGGGGAAATAAAGGACACTCGATATCATTGAATCTGTAGAGTGCCGCTAGTCTGCAAGCCATCGGGTGAGACCCCGGCCACAATGCATCACCCACTCCACGCACATTTTCCAAGATAAACTGCACCTCGGAATACAGTCCACGGCCGAACATCATTGGGAGGTAGCTGACGATAGCACACACAATGTCAGCTTCTTCATCTGGTTGGTAACAGTCTTGACCGAGGACCTCCACTGCAGAGTGAAGCATTCTGCAGAAGAGGTCAAGGTTCGTGCTGGTCAACACCTCCAGGAAGACATACCTGAACAAGAGAGAAAGGATGAGATGGATAATACTACACTGTACAAGTAGCAGTGACACAATGTGCAAATAGTAGTGACATACTTACAAATTTGAGTGACCTGTTGTAAAATAGCTGTGGCATACTGTACAAACTCTTGTTACATCTTGTACAAATAGTCGTGACATAAACAGCAGAAATGACCATAAGTGACGTGTAGTATGTCAATAGTTCTAAGTGACATGAATTGTATAGTACACACAAATAGTACAGACATACATACATACACATTTGTACTGTACACTAACACACACGTGTCAGCACAAATAAAGAAACAATCAAATACATCTGGGCCTGCTAAAAAATTCTTATGAATGTAAGATTATAGTTAACCCAAATGCCTTCCCCTCCCAACATTGACCACATGAATAGTAAGATATTCTGCTGAAATAAAATTCTTACAGCAGTGTGACAGTAACAGGTAATCCATTCAAGTTTGTGGAAGGTGGCTACATATATTGTCCATACAATTCACCATTTTGTGTCTGTACAGAGAGACCAACACCATGTATGCAAGTACAATGCTGAACTACCCACTCTCACCTCTTGATGTGCTTTCTGCCAGTGTATGAGGCACATGGGTTTGCCCCGCATTCAAATATCCTGGACACGCCTTCCCACCAACCATAGGTACAAGCTGTAGACAATGAATTGGATAAATCAATGGAAGATGATGATTGTTGAGCTCTGCAAAGAGGAGACAGAGAAAGAGTTGAATGTAAAGATGTATGTGCATATACGGATACAAGCACGGACCACCCCTCCCCACACACACAACACACACACAACACACACACACTACACACACACACAACACACACACACACACACACACACACACACACACACACACAGACATACAGACACACAGACACACAGACACACAGACACACACACACACACACACACACACACACACACACACACACACACACACACACCACACACAGACACACACACACACACACAGACACACACACACACACACACACACACACACACACACACACACACACACACACACACACACACACATACACACACACACACGCACACACACACGCACGCACACACACACGCACGCACACACACAACACACAAACACACCTTTCCAACAACATTTCCAAAACTTCAAGCTTTCTTTGCTTGTAATCCTTATTCAAAGTCACATATGGTTCGAGTTTGGCTACTTTCTTGTTGGGATGTCGCCTGGAAACCACATTGCCAGGACTGCATGGGTCAAGAACATCAAGCATCACTGGTAGCCATTGGTATACAATAGAACATACTTATACAGTAATACTATGTTTGTACTGAATATCACAGTTAGAATACCTGTATCAAGAACATGGAATGCACACTACATACAGTAAATGCACGTATTGTAGTATGACTCACTTATACATAGGTACATATACATATACATATACATATATATGTACATACATACAATACACTATTTATTTACTCATGTGCTTACATATATACATACATATTATGTATGGAACATGCTACTGGGACCCACACATACATACTGTATGTAGATATACATAAATTATACTATTATATTCACACAAACACATACAGATACGCATGTAGAATGTGCTACTGGACTCACATAGCCCGAAGATCTGCACAGCATAGAGGCAGCAATTTTGCATAGTCACATTCCCCAACGACTTGAGAGTCTTCAAACAAAAACTTCAGAAGTTTTGCTTGCTTCCTCTTCACCACGTACTCAAGGGCAGTTTGACCTTTTTCGTTTTCTCTCAAGAGAGCGTTTTCCGGGCACCACGGGAGGAGAATGGCAGCTTGGTCTTCATCACCGAACATGCACACGGCCATTAACAGGTTGTCAACATCTTCTCGATCCATACTGCACAACACGCACCACCAGTCCTGAAGTTGGTGTGGTGTTGATGGCATCGACTGCGATTCCTTCCACTGCACCTCATCGCTAGAGTACACATGGCGACAGAGATGCCTCAGGATTGACTTTAACTTGTCAGGGTCAACACCCTCCTTGTAGCACTTGAGAATGAAGGTGACAGCGGAGTGGAGATTGAGGGTGTTGCTGTACCTGGTGCAACGGCAGTTACAAGGTAGAGTCCTCATTCCGGCAATTTTAGATCGCGATATCAGCATATCCATGATTATGCTGCCATCTGCATTGCTCAAATGCGGATTGTGATACAGTATGTGGCAGAGGAGGGTGTAGTCGCTATCCATACACCTCATTTTTTGTCCCGCTTTCTTCTTGTTGACAATCTCCATTGCATGCTCTGTGGTGGTCTTCACGTCGTGATGTACTTGCATGGACCAAGTGCGCCTGAAAGAAGGCTCAGCAGATAATTTACTCGGTTTCGGTTGCAGCTTCTGTTTAGCCTGTTGGATTAGCTCGGTAAAGGTGTGATTGCCAGCGAGAGGAGATACAACAGTCTCCATTTCTTGACTTACGATAACTTCAATCAACGAGCGGTCTGAGCCATTTTTACTCAAAAGAAGAGTTTTTTGCTGTTCGGTTGAGTTGGCCTGCAAAAGAATCCATTCAAGAAAGGCAGTGTTTCGTGCATATGCTGCTGTGTGCAGAGGATAGTAGTTGTAGACACAAGTCTTGCGGTGCCTGTTACGAACTTTGGAACACAGTCGTTTCCAAATTGCCCGTTGTTTTGCAACGATTCTTTGATTTTTTGGAGAACCTCCACTTGTACTTGCATCCTTGGAGGGCTCCTTGGGTGGGGAAGAAACTTGCTGTTCGTAAAACTGCAAGATTTTATGGTTGTGCTGGTACACACCAGAGTGTGGTGGACTGCAGCAGTGTTCCTCCAGCAGGTCAGATCTCCTCTTTTCTCTACACGTATCGGCATGGCGGTCTGGGAACCACTGAAGTCCCAGGCAATAGAAGCAGATCTTGTATCGACGGAGGGCACCCTCGGGAAGCCTTTTGGCTCTCCTCAAGGCAAGCAGTTTGGAAGAGACATTGTTCACAGAGGAACAAAGGCTTTGAGACATAGTGGGGTCAAGAGGGACAGGTGTCATGTTAGCAGCATCAGCTGGTTGGGGCAAGGACGTCTCCTGTGAGTCGAGGACTGCAAACACATTTCCGAGAACACTTTCGATTTGATTGAGAATATCTCCATCAGCCCAGTGAGCCAGCAGGTCTAACACACGTTTCTTGCTACTCAAGGGCGTGGGGTTTGACGTCAACTGGTAAAATTTCAGAATAATGTCCACCACAGGTCTGTGTTGGTTTTGCAGTGCATATTCAAAGGCCGTATAACTGTTCCTATCCGCAGCATGGAGGGGTGTGCTGGTATCGTTCAGTAAAAACTGAACAGTTTCTTGATGACCATAGCGAGCGGCAAGGTGGAGCGGTGTTTGAAGGGTCAAATCAGTCGCACACACACTGGCACCCTCTTCCAGCAAGATTTGCACAATGCCAACTCTTCCGAGTCGTGACGCTAGAAGAAGACTATTGTGCGACTGAGAGGCATCAAATCCTTCAATATTTGCACCTGAATCAATCATCTTTCTGACGCGGTCCGCCCTGTCATCAAAGATGGCTTGATGGAGCAATGCATCCTTGAAGTCTTGATGAAGAAGATGTGCAACTGCAAGAAAGAACTCCATACCAAGGGGCATGTCTGGCTGTAGGTACGCCTGGTAGAGCAGGTCATGAGGGGTGACTCCGCAGTTGTCTGCTACATTCAGGTTCTGCAATGGGAACTGCTGTAGGAGAAGAGATGCGATGCTGTAACGATGATATTCTAGTGCTAAATGTAAAGGAGTTCGACCGCAATGTCCAGGAGTATCCAAAATATGACCAATCTCTGTTGAGTCATATTCTTCAAGTATCTTCTCGACAATAGCCTCTTTGCCCTGCTGGCAGGCATGGTGAAGAGGTGAAAAGTTCACACTGTCATAGATTGTAACACTGGCTCCATGACGCATCAACACGTCGATGCATTCGAAGTGGCCGTTGAAGACTGCATCGTGAAGAGCTGTACGTCCTAGGCAATCGGTATGATTGACGTCAACACTGTACAGGGATATACACTTGTCCAAAACCAAAGTATTGCCGTCAAACGCTGCAGAGTGATACGCTAGGGTTGGCGTGAACCTTCCTATCCCAATTTCACCTTCAACCAAAGACTGCACAAATCCAATACATTCGTAACCTTCTAAAATGTCTCTGATTGTGAGTTCCCTAGTAAAGTTAGCAGAGGTACTGGCACCGTACTCAAGAAGTAACCTCGATACCTCCAACCGTCCACTGTGCAAGGCGACAGACAGTGGGGTCCAATTTCGGTGGTCAAACGACTCAAGTAGGTTCTCCGTACTGTTGTCGAGGATGATTCTGCATGCTTGTGTGTTTCCGTTTGATGCTGCTGTGTGCAGTAACGTACTCCCAGCAGGCAGCAACGAGGGGTGGAGCTCAAGGAGGCTCTCGGAGCTCATACTCTGCAAGACAGAGAAACACAGAGTATTCAGTAGCTTTGTGCACGGACAATATCAAGTTTGAAAGTCATGTCAACTATAGCATGGAGTGAATAACAGGTTCATAATAGTCTCACATAGCCCAGACCCATCATCACTCTGATTTCAAACCTGAGACTTCCCTGCCGCTGCAAAGTCCCAATTTCAAAGTTTGAGGTGAGAATGGGTCTGGGCTACACGAGACTAGGCCTATAACAGGCGACACATGTATGCATATTATTATAGTGAATGCATGTACACACGTTATAGTGAATTCACATTAATTCGTCACCATTCCTGAAGATAATGTGGTAGAGTAACGACTTTGGTAGATCATCCAACTCATTACTATGTGCACATGTACATACATAGATAAATTTGCGTGCAGAAACAAGTAATTCGAGTTGAAAAAAGTCGATCGTAGGGATGCCGCTACAAGCACGCGAATGTATCTAAGGATGTGTACTGGATAGTGTGGCCCCTTAGCTTCGAGTGTTACGTTACGTGGAAACCTGGAGGAGGGTTGGAATTCAATAATATAATGATCGAAAAGCATCTAATGTTAAATCGAACGGTTAGCGTTGAGACAGAAGATTGCTCCGAGTGGATAAGTAATTAATATCGAGTGAGGGATCCACAAATGTATCGTATGTCTGAATCGACCGGTACACAGGGTGTATTCCAACTGAGGTACTACACAATGCCGCAACTTTTCATACAAGTGTATCCAAGAGTACTCTGTTTAGGACGAACGGTCTGCCCATCTACTCGAACTGTAAGCCAATGACGAAGTAGATACATAAACCTATCTTTGAGGACACAGGGCAATGGGAGGTCAACTCGGTGAAGGTAGGAGGGATCTTCCTTCACGAGGGCTCACTCACCGCTATCAGCTTCCAGACCGAGAGCAAGATTGACGGGACGGGCTCAACTCAAATGAACATTGATATCAGAATCCCACACTAGCACACTAGTACTGTACGTACAGTACGTATATATGTAAGCGAATCGACACTGTACATTATTGCAGCAAGTGGGGCTGTTATTAAGTGACCGGGACCGCCATAACGCTCTCCGGCTTTTAATTAGTTATCTCAGTACAGGTAATTATTACAGTGTCAAAAAAGGGTACTACAGTATAACGCTCTACGGATGTAAATATCCTTTTCGGTCAGCTTCTGCTTCTGCGATGCCTGGAGGGAAAACACGACACAGCAGAAATTGAAAGTTGATATTGAAAGGACTACACCACATTAAAGAAACTACATATGCACATACACACCGATAAAGGTACTTATCTGGATGTACACACTAGCACTCAAGCCAGAAAATGTACAGAAAATGTACAGATGTACAAATGTACAATGTACAGAAAATGAGTATGATCACCAATGACACTTATGCAAATATGCACACACATGCAAGTATAAGTCTGAATGTGCTTCAAGACCATCACCATGTTACTACCTTTTGCTTTCACCCCTTGATCTCTCTCTTGATCTGCTTCGAGCCTTCCTGGATCGATCGCGTGATCTACTCCGACTTCTTCTTGATCGATCACGTGATCTACTCCGACTTCTTCTCAATCGATCATGTGATCTACTCCGACTTCTTCTTGATCGATCGCGTGATCTACTCCTTTTCTTCCTAGACCTCTCTTGTGATCTACTGCGACTGCTTCTTCGTCGATACCTCTTATCCCGACTACGTTCCCGACTTCCACTTCTGCTCTTAGTTCTCCTCCTTCGGCCAGGACTTTCCCTCTCTCTGTCCCTTTCAGCTCTCTTCCGCTCTCTCTTGTTGGCAATGATCTCCTGCAATTTGAGCAAAAGAAGGTAAGGCACACACACTCACACCCACATCCACACCCACACCCACAATACACATCCACACCCACACACCTCCAGCTCTACAATCTTATCTTTAATCTGGACGAATCCAATGTGCAACTTCCCTCCAAAATGGTCTGCAAGCCTACGCAACATGCAGGATAGAGAACAAGATCATCTTCTTCACACCAAAACACACAAACAGGGCAATAAGAATAAACACAAACACACCATCTGTACTAGCCAAATAAATGCACACACACACACAAAATGATGGTCAGCTCCTACTTCCAGCCACAGCAAAGGTACAAACACTTACACTGTGTCTTTGTCATACATTCCAAGAAAAGCACCACATATTTCACAAGGACGCAGCCTCTGGGTACTCGTACGCACAGCAGTTTGTGGTCTCATTGAGTGGTATACTTCCTACACATACATTCAATACAGAAGAGACAAAGAACTTTATTACTAGTTGCTCACCGCCTATCATTGTCATACAGACTGAGGAAGGCACCACAAACATCACAGGCTCTGAGTTTCTGCTGCTGGTTTGAGCCGAGTGGTATGTGGGCACGATAGTGGTCCTAAAAGGGAGCATTCAGGGATGTACATCTCATACCACTGCTCGTTATAATATGGATTTTGAAGGTCAGGTCACATCTCACACAAGTGCAGGTGCATACTCACACACACACACATCACATATCGGAACATACCATGACCTGCACATATGTCTACTATGCACAGTCCTGAGGTGGGCTAGGTACCATTCTGGATTTATCGATAAAGGATCTCTGGTGATACATATGTATGCATGCACGTAGATACCAAAGGTGAGTGATGGTGTGCTTATACAGAATAAAGATACGTACGGAAAGCCTCTTAGCAGTGCTGCCCTGTTGGGAAGGGATCCTGACCTGAAAGGACTCCTACACAGCTACGTATGTACGTAGCTAACCCTTCACTCACTCTGCCATGATTCAGACATGTACAACACCATCACAGACACATACAGCAAACAATTGGGCAAAAAGTACTGTACATGCATACATGTATCCAACACTGCATTACATATGTCACTACATGTACACAACACACATGCATATACAATAGTATTTACATGATATATAGTGCCTGGATGTTCATGTATGTAACAAAGTGTTCACAGCACGCACACATGAAGATAAATACAGAAGGCAGAATACAGACATCATATGTGGAGTGTGTAAGAGACACAGCACACAAGGTACAAGACAACATGCACACACTAACATTTCGTAGTTAACACATGTGACAACATCAACTATTGTCCAGTGAACAGGAAACACTACACAAATGTGTCTGGGACATTGTATCCCAGCCCATGTATCACATGATCTAATCCCCGCCCCCCCTACATACTTCGGCATCCTTTCGTTTTTTCTTCAGCTCCTCAACTTCAGTCATCATTGCCAATGATTCGTCCACTTTGCCTTCGTTACCTTAAAACCAAGCAAAACAACTTAAGACATAGGTACGTATGTATGTATGTACATAGCTTGGTATAGCATACACATATACACATATCATGTCTGTCCCTTTAATGACAAGGCTTTGATGACCATATTTATTCCTTTGATGGTGGGAATTTGTACATACTGTACATATGTACATATAAGTATAATATACAAAAATGTACATGTGTACAGTGATAGGTTATCACCTAGGGAGAAGTTGTGTCGTTTGATATCTTCAACAAGCATAAGGTAACAGCTTTTGTTGAAGTCAATGAACAGAACACATGAAGCAGAAGAGACAGAGCAACAGTAAGAGACTGGATGCAGCAGGAGGAGAGGGATCTCACCAAACTGGCCGGTGCACGAGACATGTGACCAGCAATAGGAGCAATTGGAAGGGAGGGGATGATACTTCAAAAAAAGAGAAGAGACACGGAGCAGCAAGGGCAACATTAGTCAAGAACGTTCACCTCATTAATTGTTGCAACCATCACTGATGGTCCTCAGCTATGTACACTTGTAGTAAATATTACAGAGGTTTCCTCAATTCAGAGATTACTTGATATACCTACGTACTACAATACTAAGTTAGACCACAATTGTGTTCTATTCCCATGGTTATTCATAAGTTCATGGTTCCACTACACACGCACACATACGTACGTACCTAATGCTTCTGCCTTGGCCAGTTTCTCTCCAATCTGGATGCCAAGCTCGTGCATTTCTTGAGCTTTGGCCTCCAAATCTGGACTCTCCTCAGCTTCAAGTCTCTTCTTGTTGGCAACTATCTTCCTTTCATTCTTGGTAATGAAGTCCTTTAAGAAGTCCAGCACCTAAAAAATGAACACACAGCATCAGAATGAATAGGCCAGGAGAACACGTACAGCACAGGGTCGCGCTGACTGCTGACCTCCCCAATGTCACGTACATGCATTTGCATATACGTCCGTACATACGTACATAATATGTACACAACATTGTATTAAGGGCAGTGAGAAACGTGTACTCATGCACTGTACATAAGTATACACCTACCTCCTCTTCCATTCTATAGTCCTTCTTTTGAGATTCTCTCTCAAAATCAGCTCTCAAGGCTTCAGAATGTATTTTGGGACAGGGACCAATGTCTTCTCTCTACAGAAACATGGGAATAAATGCACAACAAAGTACATGTGTAGAATTCATGCAATGGAGTTTTGTTGTACGTATAAACCAGAGATAAAAACTAAACATACATAATAACATTGCTTTCTCATTGTATGCACTAATACATACACATGTACGTACATATACATGTACGTATGTATGGTGGAACATTCCTCAATACATATTAGTGAGACTACAAAAATAGGCCCTCAACTCAGAATATGGAATATACGTACGTACGTATGTGGAGAGTCAACATCACATGAATATGTATATTCGATAGGGTGGAATGGCAATGAAATATGTATAGTGTGTGTCTGTGTGTGTGTGTGTGTGTGTGTGTGTGTTTCTGTGTATGTGTGTGTGTGTGTGTGTGTGCGTGTGTGTGTGTGTGTGTGTTTCTGTGTATGTGTGTGTGTGTGTGCGTGTGTGTGTGTGTGTGTGTGTGTGTGTGTGTGTGTGTGTGTGTGTGTGTTTGTGTATGTGTGCGTGTGTGTGTGTGTGTGTGTGTGTGCATTTGTACGCACGTACGTATGTGTGCATGTTCCACTCACAGTGTTAGTGAAGAGGTCATTGATGCAAATGTTCAACAGGAAACATCTGCACACATCTCTATCGGAGAAGTGGCGGTTGGCAGCTTGCTCATCTGAGATAAAAAGGAACACAACATGCAATTATGAATTACTTGCAAACACACACCTCAAATCATGCCACTTATTCAGAACTCACAGAAGTACAATGCAATCTCAAGGGGAAACATTAATTTTATCCATGTATCTTAAATAAAATATTATCATGGTTTAGATCCCAGAGAGAGTATGTACGTACCTATGTACGTATGTGTGTATATGTTGGCCCAATCTTTACAATTAGTTTGGGAAGACTACTCGTACGTATGTACGTATGTTCACTCCCTCACATTGCAGCATTTATTTGTTTCTCCTCATCATTAGTCAAGTGAAGTCAGTCACATTTGATAATGGTCAATTTTCAAGATGATTGTGGAATAACATAAACCAGCATACTGGAATACATTTGGGAAGGTATGGAATATCGTGAGTACTACCTACAAATGGCACCATGCAAAGGAGCACATTTGCTGAGGAATACTGCTACAATTTGACCGAAACTGCTTCTTTACAAACCTTGTTTTTGGAAGATTTGCTCAAAAATTATACCAGAATTAAAAATATGGACCCAATGCATACAAATCATGTGTATGTATGTACATATGTGTGTACGTACATATGTACGTATGTATGTATGTCACATGGTCCACAGTAGCAATGCACTATACATATGAAGCGGTAAGTCTCACACAAGTAGCATAAGGGCCACGTGAATATCAAACAAGCCAACAACTAAACACTGTAATATGGTTCTCTTTCCTGTAATATGGGTGGTCAGACTAAAAGTGTGTACATGTGACTGTGAACTGCTGTGTGTACAGCCAGCCCTGGGTTTAGTCAGTTCCCAGACCCACTTTGCAAATGGCTGCCGCATGCGAAAAGAGGGTCTGGTGACTAAGGTCCAAATTTCTGGCAGGGTCAAGAGTTGTACCATGAAAATGAAGTACCAATTAGATCGCAGTGTTGTAAAAATTCAAGATCACGTCATAACGAAAAGTCATGTTGACCACATATGTTCTTTGCATGTATTACAGGAATTTGGAACTTAGTCAACAGACTTACTTTCGCGTGCGGCTGCCATTTGCAAAAGTGGGTCTGGGAACGAGATTAGGTATTGGGTTTGCAGTGTATGCAGGTTGCCATGGTGGATGAGGGAAACTCACGTGCTTAACTTACGTACTTACGTTGAATATTTGACATGTGCATACAATTGTTACGATATGTGTGGTTCTGTGATTACCGAACAAAGTGGAACACTTGTAACTCTAGCACATAAGTCATTCAAAATACTAAATAAAATGGCTGACGGTTTAGATTTTAACAAGATTTAGGTTAGTAAAATCTCGTTAAGTACATCCATCTTACCTTGCGGCCCCATCAGTTGCTCCAGCATCTTTCGCATCTGCGAAGCAGACATGTTGGCAACTTTCTCCCATACAATAATAAAAGGGTTTCTTCTCGACCAACAGACGACAGACACGTGTTTGAATCACGTGACTCAGACGACAGAACGTTGTTACCATTTGCGTTGGTTTCCGTTCGCAAAGTATGGCTGTTTATTACCCATAGTTTGCACTATGCCTAGTTCAAGCCTATAAGTGAACTGTAGCATCCAGCAGAATGAGTTGGCTCCACTCTAGCTTGGGATTCGTTAACTCTGCCCTGTCTCAAGCTCAGAAGTCAATCGATAAAGTTTTAGACATTGGCGAAGACTCTGACCTATCAACCAAGGAGTCCAATCGTGAGTGTGTACGGACGTATGTTTCGTACGTATACAGAGTAAGGTGGGGTAACTTGGAACGCCGTCATTGATAGCTTTGTGTGCTCTTAACACTGAGCCATTGATATAAGTTCATGTAAGGGTAATCTCTATAGGAAGGGTAGTGAAAGCGGAGTAACTTGGAATGTGTGTCTTTAATCCCCAATTATCTTCAGCTATGGACAAATGTCTTTCAATATTGAATCCCTGTCTATGAAGATAGCACCAACTTGTATCAATAGCTCAGTGCCAGAGTGCTCGAGGCCAGTGATCCCCCCTCAAGTTACCCCAGTGTTCCAAGTTACCCTAGTGTTCCAAGTTACCCTAGTGTTCCAAGTTACCCTGGTGTTCCAAGATACCCTGGTGTTCCAAGATACCCTGGTGTTCCAAGTTACCCTAGTGTTTCAAGTTACCCTAGTGTTCCAAGTTACCCCAGTGTTCCAAGATACCCTAGTGTTCTATAAGTTACCCTAGTGTTCTATAAGTTACCCTAGTAATACAATATTTCAAGGCACTAGTCCATATCTCAACATTAACTCTGGCTGGAGTACCCATTCCAAACATTCCAAGCCACCCCACACTATGCCCTATAAGATTTATGGGAACATGGGGTGAGTGAACATCATGGGAGCTTCAAATTGATGGCAATGAGGAGTGTTGGTCTGATCATATCATCACAAACAGTAATTATCTGTTGTGAATATTGCCGTTATTATGATTATTGAATGATAGACAATGATAGACAATGTTAGACAATGATAGATATTGAAACACAACAATAAGCTAGAGATGTCACCTCTTGGTTATCAGGGTGTCACTTTGGCCAAGTTCAACATTCTTTCAAAGACACCTAATTCAAGTTACCCTGCTTTGTCCTATATCTCTTACTCTTTGAATTGAGGAGATGTTTAATTTGTGTACTTTTCTGTATTATATATGCAGAGTCCATCCAGTCTCAGAAGGGCTATGGAGATGATCACCAAGAAGCAGTTGGTGATGAGAGTGGTGGAACCTCTTCGTCCTTCTGGTCCATGGCTACTCCGACCAAGCAGGAAACTTCTAGTACAACAGCATCTTCACTGAGGCATTCCACTCCTGCCCAGCCTGAAAGTGACTCCTTTTGGAATTCCTTCTTCGATTCTCCGATGCGTCAAAGTACCACGTCGCCAACACATTCTAAAAGCAGTTCACCGCCCATACGGAACACGAGGGAGACATCCACCCCTGGAAAGACATCGTCAGGGAAGCAAAAACCTTTGCCTGCAAAGCACAAGCAGAAACAAAATGCTAAAACTAAGGCTACTCCTCTCAAGAATGATGGTTCTGTAGTGGAAGAGAAAGAACAGGAAGTTGAATCCAAGAAGAATACGGACAAAGTTGATAATGACGTCCCCTTTGCTGCAGGAGAAGGATACACAACAGGTACAGATTCTGTTGGATCTCATCGTAGCAATGAAAGTGACGGCACCAACAAGACAAGTGAATTGCAAACACAGGCTGACTTGCCATGTACGATCCATCCCGAAATATTGCCACCAGCACCTATTCAATCTCACACAGATGAATCTGTAGCAAATTTGCTACCTCCAGAGGTATTCAACAGCACAGCTGCCATCACCGAGGAGAACAGTGATGTTACACCACACGTATCACAAACAAATTCAAATGATGTTGCTGAGAACCAGGATGGATACTTGAAGGAAGACTCAAAATCGTCATCTCCAGTAGCTCCCGACCTCAAAGAATCGAAGGTAAATATTACAGATACTGCTCAAGAACCCACTGACACGAGTGTTGGTACTGTAGACCTGAGTGTGAGAGTCGGTGAGGAGTCCGTGATGGGAACTGGAGATTGCCTGAGTGACGGCTCCAGGGAGCAGCCCGTAGCTCAACTAGGTACAGTTGAGGTTGGAGAGGAGAGAGACAAGGAAGACGAAGCAATTCAGCCACGACAACATGATACTCCAGTGGAAGAAGAGCAGACCAACTCTACTTCGGAATTACCAAATCAGATGATTCCGTTGGAGGTATCTGAAGAAAGAAGGTCACAGGGTTCTCCTGTATGTCAAACTGAAGCCCGTCTGAAGGAACCGTATCAAAGTGATCATTTTGCAACACCAGAAGATTCAGAAATTGAAGATTCTGCCGTATGCGAGACAGAGGGTAGGCAAGATACGGAATCTGCAGATGGTCTCGAGCTTGTATCAAATCAGCAAGACCAGACGTCTGTCCCGTGGGAAGAACTGAGAACAGTCACACCAGAACCAATTGTAGAATGTCCAGTTGATGAGGTGGATGTTGAGCGGGAAGGGGAACTGGTGGAGCAAGAAGACGCGAATTCCTCTGAGCATGATGAGGAAGTAGGGACGGAAGCAGGACAGGACCAGGTGTTCGTGACTCCGTCAGCATCTTTGCCATCCTCAACCATATCGCATTCCTCAAAGGTAGATGGACTTGTAGATGAAATCAAGATGTTACAAAATGTGAGTTGTTCGCTTTGTATTAGTCCTTTGGATTTGTGTGGAATTGTGTTGTTCATCTGCTGTTTGGGCTACATTCCCAGGAGCTAGAAGAAACAAAGCACGTATTGACAGTTAGAGAGCGCAAGCTTCTAGAACTTAGTCAGTTGAATGCAGCTCTAAATGAAGAGAATGACACCTTGAGAAGGCAAGTACCTGTGTGTATACTCGAGTACATTTTACTACGTATGTATGTGGAGACCTGGGTCCAAGGCCACCTGTGAGTAGTGGACACACTTTGGGTATCCAGTACATACTGTCAGGTACTCTGATACACTCTCTGTGTATGAAGACCACTTGTCTACAGAAACCATATTTTCTTGTTCCTGAGTGGTCTTTATGGACAGGTTCCACTGTACATATGTAGTTCATTTGCACGTACTGTGTGTGAAGCTCAAAGGTTTAATTGTGTACGTTCATGCAGTACAAGTGTGCATGATGACAGAATGTCTCAAGTGCAGTGAATACTCGTTAATCTGCCACAGTTTGTTTTCAAAGAATATGGTGGATCAACGAATTTGGGTGATTAACTAGATATTCATTGGTACCTGCACATTATATTGGTACTGGGAAACTGTGGCAGATTAAAGATTTGGTGGATAAAGCGGTGGCAGATTAACCAGAAGTCACTGTATGTGACATATTGTGTATTCTGTTGTAAAGTATGTAGTCTATGTGTATACCGAATCAGAGTCTGTGCACGCATTACAATACCCATGTGTACTTCACTTTGTGTGTGAAGTCCAGCTATTGAATGGTTCCTGTGGTGTTGAGGAGATGTAATACGCATGTTGGTTGTTTCATGATGTAGTGAATTGGCGTTTGCTCCAGCCAAGCAGCAAGGGGAAGAAGAAGAAGGTGGTATTGAAGAACTGAAGGACGAGTTTGCAAGGAGAATAGCTTCTGTGGAGAAGAAATTGCAAAATGCCTTAAAAGTACGTACGTACACACGTATGTATGTGTACGTATGCACAGTACATGTGTGCCTAAGTTTGTCTGTGCATACGTACATAAATGTTAGTGCATACCTACCCACCAACAACATGCTTATACGTACCTTGGACTGATCATGTATGTATATAGACACAATGCATAATATACCTACATACGTATTATGTATAATATGCATAGACACAATGCATACGTAGGTACATGCATATTGCATATATGTACATGCATACCTACATACATATTATGTACAATATGCATACCTACATTCTACATATAGTACACAGCTTGCATTATATCAACATATGTACACACACTAACATCACCTGTAGTACTGTGGCCACCTTGTACACTTATAGGAAAAGGAGACACTTCGAAAGGAGATACACTCACTGAAAACAGAGAAAAACGCTATGTATGTACTTACGTATCATATGTGTACTTGAATTGATGTACGTGCATACACACTTACGTATGTATGTACATACATTTATGCATTGCTACATACATTTTCACTGTGTGTGTCTGTTCTTTGTTTCTGTCTCTTCAGGGGAAGTAAGGATGACGAAATAGCAGATCTTAGAGCCGAAGGAGATAAACTCGCCAAACAGCAACTACAGAATTCAGAAACGATCAAGAAGTTGAGAAAGAAAGAACAAGAGAACTCAAAGCTCATTTCAAATTTGAAGTTAGTGTGCCTAGGGACCTTGAACTGTCTGTGTGTGCGACCTAGTGATTGGTGACAGCCATATGGTCACCTCTGTTATTGTAGCACTTTATTCAACATTCACTGTGCATGTGCATGTATCCCTCATACATACATGCATACATATGTTTGTATTGTACATGTGTACCCATGTATGGGACTACACATGACCATGTACTGTAAAGGGAAGCCTGTATAGAGACCACTCAAGGGACCAAGAAAAGGGGGTCTCTGAAGACAAGTAGTCTTTGTGTAGAGTTGTTTTACTGTAGTTGAGTTGACATAGTGGACAGTTCAATAATGGTCACTCAAAACAGGTGGTCTTTGTGTAAGGTAGTCCCTAGTACAGGTTCCACTGTGTATCCCAGTTGCTAAGCAGAAAGTGGTACTGTACTTTCTCTTCAGGAAAAATGTAAATGTTGCTGAAGAGGAGATTACTAAGCTGAAAGAGACTCTTCAAAAGAAAGAAGAAAGTGAAAGGCAATTACAAGGTATAACTCATATTAGCATGCGGTACTTTTGGTAATAAACTGAATGTACTGTGCCTAACAAAAATGGTTCAAGTATGAACATTGAGTTACAATCTGATTGAAGTGTAAACTTGGTTCAAAACTACATACGTTGGTATGTGTTATGTACTTTCTAAAAACACATACTGAGAATGTGTGGGAGAAAAATGGGCATGGTATGGGCATGAAACATTCACTTCATTACCAAAAGTATCGTGGATATGTACGTACGTATGTTCTTGTGTTTGTAGTATTCTTAATATTGTACGTAATGTGTTCGTTCAGAAAACCTTGCAAAGCTCAACTCTTTCGCTGAACAGCAAGCATTTGAGCTATCAACTGTTAAGGTACGTACATACTTATGTGTATGATATACGTACGTATGACATTGTACTGTACATGTGTATATTACGTACATGGATTGTTCTTTACGTAACTACAACCATGTGTATGTAGGAAGGTACATTAGTATGTACATGTGCATATACTACATGTGTGAGATTCTTATCGTATACATTACAGTAACATGCTTGTACACAGTGAATTGTATGTATTTATCCCTGAAGGATGAGAGAGGTGAGCTTGTTGACAAGGCACGGAGTCTCCAGGCCAATTTGGACAATGTTTACAAGTGAGAATACCACACATGGATAGACACAGACACTCATGCACGTACACACACACGCACACACACACACACACACACACACACACACACACACACACACACACACACACACACTTATGTACACGCAAACACACATGCGTGTGCACCACACTTATACACACACAAACATACACATGCAAACACACGCACGTACACAAACTCTCACACACCACACACACACACACACACACACGCGCGCGCGCGCACACACACACACAGCACACACACAAACTCACACACGCACACAAAGCACACCACAGTATCACTTACATCCCGATGTTGCTGTTTACTTTAGAGAGATGGCTGAGTTAAAGAAGGCCAATGCAGCCTCAGAAAATGCCGTCAAAGTAAGAAAATTCACATGTCATCCCAACTTTCACTCTTCTTCCAAAGCTCCGTCTTCAATATAGGAAGCTACCCTGAGTGCAGAACAGTCGGCCAAAGGAGAACTCAAGGCTCTTCTTGAGCAGCACAAGAGGGACCATCAGCAAGAGAAGGACATACTGGCACTACAGGTAATACCAAGTTATGCTGTGTGACACGGTACTCTGATGTACACAGGATGGTTCCATTCTGAATTCAGATTGCTGATTTGAGAGCAGGACTGAGTCGTTCGGAACAACAGGCTTCATGGCGTGAGGACCAACTAAGACAAGAAATAACTACACTTCAAAGTGTAAGATTAAGCTGCTCATATGATAATCATTCTAATGTATGTACATACGCCAGGTCTGACTGTACAGTACACCAGGTCCGACTGTACAGTACACCAGGTCTGACTGTACAGTACACCAGGTCTGACTGTACAGTACACCAGGTCTGACTGTACATACACCAGGTCTGACTGTACAGTACACCAGGTCTGACTATACAGTACACCAGGTCCGACTGTACAGTACACCAGGTCTGACTGTACAGTACACCAGGT
The DNA here is from genome assembly GCA_964020155.1 of Chondrilla cf. caribensis. Taxonomy (NCBI): domain Eukaryota; kingdom Metazoa; phylum Porifera; class Demospongiae; order Chondrillida; family Chondrillidae; genus Chondrilla; species Chondrilla cf. caribensis. The sequence continues at coordinate 3,453,066 of OZ026556.1, read as the reverse complement.
CTGACTATACAGTACACCATGTGTGCGTATAACCCATGAATGAACATACACTACAAGTGTGTAATCACTATGTACATGAAGGATTGGTTGTTTGTTGTTGATTGATTTCTCTGCTATTTGTCCTGATTTGAACCTGATATTTATGGCAAGAACTCAATATAACAGTCATCGTACTGCACCATATATACAGTAATGGGGGGGGATATTTGACAGTGCGAACCCGCTAGGGCACAAGCACATGTAACGTGGCCTGGTGGAACCATTATACTGCATGACAGACGCACATGAATGTGCTTCCTGTATGACATGTGCCTTCCCAATCTGGGTGTAGCCTAGTCTGGCCTGCTACAACCGTCTTTCATTCTGATGGGACGGTCGTAGCAGGCCAGACTAGGTGTAGCCAGGCCCTAACCTACCCTCCCATCACCACATAAGAAGGGTTACAGCATAGCAGAGGTCTGATTCCACAAGACTATACCTTCCCACACATTCACTACACAGCAGTACATGCAGTAAGTGTGTATGGTGCATGTAGTTATGTGGAGTGATTCCCTGTGCAGAGGCTTCAAGAAGCAGAGGCAAGAAATGAGGACCTCTCCTCCAGTGTATCCCAAGGTAATGATGAGAGGTGTGCATACGTATGTGTGTATGGCAGGATCATGACAGATGTCAACTTGCGTACTTATTTGTGTGTATAATACTATATGTACGCATATGTACATACGTATGTGTGACAAACGTATACATCTTATGTTATGATGGTTGAAGTTGTCTGATACACATTTGTGCATAATCATGTATATGCGCTTACTATTGATGTTTTGGGTACACACACACACACACACACACACACACACACACACACACACACACACACACACACACACACACTGCCACAAAATACCCATACTCTATTCACATGTGTATGAGTATTTTGTGACTGTGAGGTCTGGTTCCTGCACATACAGCCACCAAGCCTCTCCTTCGTCAGTTGGAGAATGTACAGAATGTCCACGCAACCCAAGTAGCTAACTGGGAGAAGGTGGAATCCAACCTCACAGAAAGACTGAGTGAGTGCTAATAGTGAACGTTAGTAGTGAGTAGTAGTGGTGAGTGGTAGTGGTGAGTGATGATGATGAGTGGTAGTAGTGAGTGGTAGTGGTGAGCGGTAGTGGTGAGTGGCAACATTTAGTTTCTAGTGTTGGTGGTGAGTACTTATATTGTTTTAATTGCTGTGTGCTCAGATTTAGCTCAAGGTCAGTTGAACGAGGTCATGGAGAAGGAGAGAGCTGCTGCCGAGAAAGAAGCAACTCTTCAAAGCCGAGTGGCTTCTCTAGAAGCACAGGTCAAGTCATTGAGAACAGAGAAGGCCAAACTGGCAGCTGAGCTGGAGGCAGAACGGGTTAAACTGTCTGCTACCGAGGATGGTAATGAGAAGTACGTTCAGTATATACGTATGACTGTGATTTGATATATACCCTATGTATCTGTGTGTGTGTGTGTGTGTGTGTGTGTGTGTGTGTGTGTGTGTGTGTGTGTGTGTGTGTGTGTGTGTTTGTGTGGTGTGTGTGTGTGTGTGTGTGTGTGTGTGTGTGTGTGTGTGTTTGTGTGGTGTGTGTGTGTGTGTGTGTGTGTGTGTGTGTGTGTGTGTGTGTGTGTGTGTGTGTGTGCATGTGTGTGTGTGTGTGTGTGTGTGTGTGTGTGTGTGTGTGAGTACGTATGTTTAATGATTAATAAACCCTATTTACATATTTGCAGAATTACAGTAAAGCTAGAATCTCTAAAAGCCACCTATTTGTCAACCACTGAGCAGCTGAAGAAAGAAAAGGTACGTACACATGTATACACTAAATAAGGTAGAGTAAACACTCAATATTATATAGTTTGTGTATTATAATACATACACATACAGTACCTGTACGAAAATGCACTCATATGTAAGCATGTATGTTCATGCACACTGTAGATACAGGTGTATGTACAGTTTCACATGTACTTTTATTGAGACGTGTGCCATTTGGTTGTATAGGAGAGTTTGGAGCACCGTTTGGAGTTTGAAAGGACCAAGTTTGAGTCTGAACTGAAGAAGGCTAGTGCTGAAGCAAGGGAAACTGTGAGTCCATTCTGTGGTGTGTGTAGCCCTGAAGGATCAGTACAGTACATGTATAGTATGAATGAAGGTGTACGTATGTATGTATGTATGTAACAGTATACGTATGTATGTACCTATGTATGTATGTGCGTATGTAAATGATGGACACCATCACAGTGTACTGTGCATAGGTAGTGTGTTACATAGTTTTGAAGCCTACTCCACCCTGCTGCAGGAGAGGAAAAAGCTAACAGCGGAAATGGCCAGCAGCAGTGTGAAAAGGCAGAGTAGTTCAAGCGACACATTTGGACAGGTACATGTATATGTAAATACGTATGACATTTAGTGCATGTGAAGTGTGTGTGTGTGTGCGTGTGTGCGTTGTATGTTAGCTAAATGTATACATACGTGTGTACATGTTGTGCACATGTATATACTGTATATGTATTTACTTGAATACTATAGTTTATATGTATATACACCAGTGTTGTGACAATTACAGCTTATACGTAAGTAATCAATTACCATTAAAATTACTTGGATACGTATTTCAAGAACCCATTACCATTACCATTACCATTGCAATCATTGCTTTATGTAATCAATAGCCTTTACAACTACTTTGAGCAATTTACAATTACAATTACTTCCATATGTAATAGTTAGTACCATATTGTAGAGCCAAATGTTGAGGTCCTAAATTTTAGCATTTCCTGTCATTCCACTTGTGCAGATGTACTGAATATAGACTTGCTGGGTGGTTACCCAAGTCAAGCATAGAATATACATATGATATCTCACATTTAAAAGAGTGTGTTGTTTAGGAGAGAGATAGTGGATGAAATTGGATGTAATTGTGTAATTGATGCGCAATTACACAAGAAATTTAACTGATATCAACTACCATTACAATTACTCCAGCTAAAGGAATGTCAATTACGATTAAATTGCAATTACTTAGAAATGTGAAATTAATTACAGTTAATTACAATTCCTGATTACCATTACCACAACACTGATATACGTACATACATATACACATACACTATGTTCCTGTATACAGTGTATCACTGGTTCTACAAACTACATGCTGTATGTACAGTAACACGTACATACTACATACAGTACGTACATGAATGTGTGCATCCAAATCCAGTAACACCATTCTTGTTGTCTTGTTCAGACTCGCTCGGAATCTACCAGTAGGTCCGTGTCGATGGACAACAGCGGGTCATTTTGGGAATCCTCATTCTCGAGGACCACCTCCTCAGCATCCACTGCTCCGCTTGTTGAACACTTCCAGTCCCAGCTGAGGCAGAAAGAAGGAGAGTTAACCAACTCACAGAAACTTGTCACAAGTTTGGAGAAGTCCAGGTCTGCCTTGATGGAGGAGGTCACCAAGTTGACAACGCAGAACAGTGTTCTCGAAAGGCAGGCTAGCAGCATCCCAGACCTGGAAGCCAAGCTGAAGGTTAGTCAATATAATTATGATTTTCGGGTATGGATAAGTTCAATGGAAGTATGAATGCATCATATGTATCTTTCTGTTTTTTTTTTGTTTTTGCACATCTCTACACACACATCCATACATAGCGCTCATATTGTATGTAATTTATTATAACTATGTACATACATAGTGTATGTTTGTACATATGTATGTACATACGTACATTATGTACAATATGTGTGTATGTACTGTGTGCATACAGTACATGCATTGTGGTATAGTGTAGCATACCTTCACTGCTATTGGTGTTGGGATGACCAGTACTAGCTACATGTAGCCTACAATCAATCAGGCAAATGCAGACTTCCTACAGTACTCCCCAAGTAGGATACTGTACAGTCTTGAGTATGTAGTGTACTGCATGGTTGAACACTTACAGGCCCTTCAGTGTGACCATGTGGCCTGTGCTCCTAGCCTGCCTCTCGGTCCATCAACCACATCATTCAATGGGATTATGAGGTAGTTTCAGGCAGAGCCCTGTGTAGACCATACTACATCATTGCCATGTCAGATTCAATACTGTAAAACTAAGAGATTAAAGTTTAGCTCCGAGGATCTGGTTTAGCATGCGTACAGTTGTAGTGACAAATCTTTCTTACTTTCTGGTGTATGTGCGTATCTGTGCATGACATGCTTTGTACATCTTATGCATGTACATGCGTACCGTGTAAAGTGTTACATGTGAGTGTGGTCCTTGCTAGGATTTGGAGACACGTTACGATGCCTTGCTGCAAATGTACGGAGAGAAGAGCGAAGAAGCTGAAGAGCTGAGGCTGGATCTGCAGGATGTGAAGGAGATGTACAAGCAACAGGTAGATGGAGAGTATTTCAATCACAATATTACTCAATTATTGTCTGTTCTACTGATCAAATTAATTATTGGTCTCTCTATCCTCCAGATTGAAGATCTGGTCGGAAATTAACAAATTTGAAATTTTATACAAGAAATTTTGTAATGCTCATGTCATTGAAAATTATCATGTTGTATCTATTGTCGTAGATTATCTTGAGAATTATTATCACGTATTGATTTTCTCACTATCTGATCGCGTCTTGATTGAAATCGATTTCATTTCGCCCTTCAATTTCAAGTATGCTGCGAAATGATGGCGGAATGCTCCACCTACGTCCCGGGATTGTTTGACCTCCTACAGCTGGTTGGCCGCGGGGTCCATGCAGCCTTCAAATTCGAGCGGAAACGACGTTATAAGGTTACCTTTACGTTATGGACACCCGCGACTGTTCACCTTATCGAGTGCAGGAATCCCCCTCACTGGACAAGGTAGGGCAAATACCGGCAGTAGACCATACATCTGGCCGCGCTTGTTCATTTTCTATACTTTTCGAAATCTTCAACACTTCGTTATATTTGGCCGGCGGAGCCAGGCGTATAAAGTATCAAGTTTTAACGGCTATTATTTGTCGAGGGTTGGACTATGGAGAACGAGTCACTCCGGAGCTGGTGGGTCAGCGTGTCTACGTATACGTATAATGCCCGCCTCATGTCTGTGTACGTACGTTTACTCCAGGACAAAACTTGCGGAGTCAACTCTCCTCTGTGACTTAAAGGATGATGAACTAAGAGAAACACTGAGAAAGATAGAAGCAGCTTTACAGAAAGAGGTGTGAGTGTGTGTGTGTGTGTGTGTGCACACGTGTGTGTGTGTATATGTGTGCGTGTGTGTGTGTGCGTGTGTGTGTGTGTACATGCGTGCATGTGTGTGTGTGTGTCAACATATGTAAGTAGCTAACACAGTATATATGCATTTCTGCATTCGTTTTGTTCGCATGTGAGGTACATGTTTTCCTCATGCAAGGTTTCTCGTGGGGATTCTGACAACAAAGAGGACACTCAGGGTAGCAGTATTTTTTCCTCTGACAAACTGAACAAAGACATTGACGTATGTAAGACGTGTGTTACTCCAGTCACTGTGTGTGTGTGATGTGTGTTGAGGAGTACATTGCAGTTGCACATTCTACAGTATAACTAGAAACATGCTGTATCACAGCTAGGCAGTGTTTACATAATAGTGTATGTATTGTAAGTTACGGACTATGTGTATAAACATCGCATGCAGTTCACAACTACATACATACTGGTGGACCTAGAATTTACTACACTAGTATGTATATAACCCTTGGCTCTTCAGCACTATTCAATACCATTTCCCATAATTTGTTCTTACATGTGTAGCTGGATGGTCTCTACCAAACAACACTCTCTGCCATCATTGATGGCTCTGTTGGACCATCACAGGGTTTGGAAGACTATTTAATGATGGTAAGGACACACACACACACACACACACACACACACACACACAAACACACACACACACACACACACACACACACACACACACACACACACACACACACACACACCTCCTACATACAATACAGTAGATGCCTGTATGTTCAACCATAGACTATACCACTTATATACACATATTGTACTAAGTGTTGTACACATACAGTACACAGTATTCCTAGCCATATAGAAGCCTTGCACATACAGTACGTATGTTTGCTCCTTATCTTATGTACTTACTCTATATACCACTCCTTGTAAGGTTTGTGGTATGAAAGAAGAACAGCATAAGAGCTACAGAGAAGCAATACAAGCCCAGGTGAGAAGTCTTACGTACAATAGAAGACTTACAAGATTCATTCACATGCAATCTTATTTTGTCTAATTGTTACATGCATCTCTCACCACCATGTATGTCGCAGAAAGGTGATTCCGTCCTTCACGTGAAGAGTGAGTCATCTTACACACTAACCACTCCTCTGCCACTGACGTTATGCTCATGTTGTTCCACTCTGTTGTAGTTTGGAAGGCTGAAGATCTGATGTCAAAAGACTCAAATGGTACTTACCAATTCCAGCTACGACATTGCGTTTTCAGACTAAAAGCAATTTAGTGGTGTGTGTGTACAATGAAAAATGGTCACTGCATTGGCAGGTCACTCCCCTATAACAGCCAGTTACTAGTCCCAAAAGAGTCTACAGTGTACAATTCAACCTGTGTACCTGTGTATAGATACAGACCACCTCTTACAGCAGCCACTTCAGGTACCAAGAGTGATTGCTGTAGACAGGTTCCTGTGTACCTGTGTATAGATACAGACCATGCACCTCTTACAGCAGCCACTTCAGGTACCAAGAGTGATTGCTGTAGACAGGTTCCTGTGTACCTTACTGTGGACAGTGGGTGTAACTCCACACAAGTGTTTGTTGTCTTATACACTATATATACGTTGTGTGTATGTACATGCCAATGTTTGTACATAACGACACTCTGTTAACAAACACAAACTGTAATGAGTACAGCGAATGTGGTGGACTAATGAGTGTGGTGGATCAACTGGATAAACATTACTGTTTGTACATTATATTGGCACAGGGAAACTGTGGTGGATAAAAAGGTTTGGAGGAAAACATGGTGACGGATTAACGAGAATTCACTCAGTACACACAATGCATGCTTCTCTGCACCATTGTTTCACCTATTCATAGCACACCTATCAGTCTATACCAAATGATTATTTGCACATATAGTGAATTCCCGTTAATCCGTCACCGTTTATCCACCAAACCTTTTAGTCCACAACAATATCCCAGTACCAATATAATGTATAAGTACCAATGAATATCCAGTTAATCCGACAATCTCATTAATCCACCATATTCTTCGAAAACAAATTGTGGCGGATTAACGAGTATCTACTGTACGTATATACCTGTAGTATACTCACTGGGGTGTTGTCCTATTCATCATGCATACGTATATACACATGTACTATGTGCTCAGGGAAAAGTGATCCTTTTTGCAAGTTGGCAGTGGTCCACAAGGAACTGACGGAAGAGTTAGAGAAGGACTTATCGGAATGGGCCAATGACAAAGTTGTGGAGGAAACATACACAACAGCCACTATTGCCCAGACACTGGAGCCAGAATGGAATGAGGAATTTGACATGTAAGATCCATACATGTTTGCATGAAGATACATATGTACATATATACGTATATATATGTATGTATACATCAACATAGCAGACAGGAGATCACCATCCTGTTGTACTTTGTTTTTACACAGACATCTTAAGGACCAAAGAGAAGACTACCTTGCTGTTGAATTATGGTTGGTACTGACTTGGACAATTGCCTATTCCTGTATTCTCACTTGTATTCTCATTTGTATTCTCACTTGTGTTCTCACTTGTATTCTCACTTGCATTCTCACCTTTATTCTTGGTGTCTCAAGGGACAACGATGCTGTTGAATACCAGAGCAGCAAGTCTGGTATCTCAGGAGTGCGAGGACTTGTAAAGTGAGTGCACATGTATACCTGTGGTTAGAACGTAACATAGCAGTCAGTAAGTGAGTATAGAATCTCAGTTTATTGATTTGTGTATGCAGTAAAGTGTATATCAATCGGCTACAGAATAGGTGAGATACAGCACATTCATCAACTTTCTCAATATGTACATTTCAGCTTGGTATGAGAGGTACATTCCGTACACCTCTACATAAGACTACTCTAGATCTGTTTGGCTAGTATCATGCCAGCTGAAATATTTTGCATTCACACGTTCACCGTGTGTTCGTGCGGAACAAGTCAACATGCGGGAAAACATATGGACGGCAGACAACTGTCTAGTCCGGCCTGTGTTTCTTGTCTCCCCAATGCTTATTACTTTGCAAGGCAGTTTCCTGTACACATACGTAGGTCATGTTTGTGTGATATTTATATATTTATTGTACATAACATAGATTTTTCCAGGAAAATGTATCCAAGAAAGAGGACGACTTTTTGGGAAAAGTGTTCATTCCACTTGAGGTAGTACAGTAAATGAAACGTAGGCATCAGTTGTGTGAATTGACTAACTTTTTTTGTTTCCATTAGGGTGTGTCCAAGAAGGGTGTGCCACAATGGTATGAGCTCGTGTCGCACAGGGGAAAACCCAGGGGGAGAATATACATTTCTTTGAGCATGTGCACGAATCTGGTACGTAACTGCATGTGAGCCAAGGCTAATAATGAGGCCTGACATGGGAGACCCCCTGTGTGTTTCTTAAGCTAAACCTTGGTTTGAACACAATGGAGCTCGAGAAAGTCTTTTAATGGTTCACACTATGCCATATTAATTGCTGGAAATATCCAAGGGCTAAAATTCTCATGGAGGAACCTTTTACAAAGTTTTTGCCGTTCAATTATTGCAATCGACAGTCACTGAATGCAATGTTTGGATCTTTTCAAAGATTTTAAATGCCACATTTTGGATCAGATTCACAAAATCTGCAAAAATCATAGTCCATGAAATTTTCTAGCCATAATATGGTATACAAAGTGTCCCCAACTAGAAAATCTTGTATATACAGTACATGCAGTGCATGTGTACCTATGTGTGCATGTACATGACGATGTACATCAAGTAAACACGACATTGGCATGCAAGAATATTAGGAGCAGCTATCGACCACAAATATCATCCTAGGTTGAACCTGCTATATAAACTGGGACTGGTTAACATGTTGCACACACTTTTACATACTGTATACATATACAGTGCATTTTATGTTCTAAATTTCTAAATGCTCTAAAATACAGCCTGCTGTGGAAGAAGACAGAGCTGTGGAACTGTACATGCAATTGCTCAAATTGGTTTTGATTCATGAGAACAAAGAGGTACATAAAGTGTGTGCGTGTTTGTGTGTGTGTGCGTGTGTGTGTGTGTGCACGCACACACTCACGTACATACAGTATGTACATATGTACGTATGTTCATAGCATGGAGGCTGCACTGACACTTGGGATGGTAAGGTCAGTCCTTTTGGAGAAGAACTGCTACAGTTGGCAGCTGAAGGGATGAACTTAGGGAAGCTACATCATGGAGCTAGGTTAGTAATATCATGTTGAACTGTCTCATCAGACCCTCTCTTCCTGAATGACATCACCACCTAGATGTTATAAATAGAAAAAATAATAGAATCCACATTCCAATTCCAGAGCATGACATCATGGAGGTGGTCAGATTTGTAATCAATTACCAGAGGTGATATTGATCCATTCCATGTAGCACACTCAGTGTGGCCTTCAATGGTGAAATCAGACATCCTGTGGCCATTTTGACAGCCCTTAATGATGTTCATGAGGCACAGGACCTACTGGGCCAGAAAATGGCCGCACCTACTGTCAAGAAATGGGTTGGTTGCTATTGCTACACCATTCAGGTTTCAGTGTCCCACTAAACATTCATCTTTTTGTATTTTTAGGTGGAAAATACTATGAATGCACTGAAAGACATCAAGCTCAAAGCACAGCAATTTGTTTGCGAACATCAGCCAAAGATTGCTTCAGATGCGAAGCAAGGTACAGCATTGCTGGAGGCAAATCTTCAGTAAGTAGATGTGTGTATCTTTGTGTACATGCATCTACGTATGTACATTGTACCGTTGTACATACGTATGTGGACTGTGTGCGTATGTGTGTGTTTGTGTGTTTGTGTGTGTGTGTGTGTGTGTGTGTGTGTGTGTGTGTGTGTGTGTGTGTGTTTGTATGTGTGTGTGCATGCATATGTGTGCATGTATATGTGTGTGTGTCTATAATATACATACCTTATGCATGCATACTCATTATCCTTTTTGCTATAAAGAGTAAACTGCTATCAAATTCTCTCACTTCTCACAGAATTTTGAAGGTCATCCATGATATCCATCCTTTAACGATCACCACAATGTTTAGCGTCACAGACACAACGGCCAGGTCGTTCGATGAAGTGGTCACATCAGCAGTGCAGGTAGTGGGAAGCCTACATATAGACACTGGTTCTTGGATATATATCCATAGCCAACTGGACCCCCTATACAGCATGGCTGAGGCCAGACTTACTACACATCATCATACAGCAGTACTATCTAGAAGTATTGGAATGGTTGTTTTGCAGTGATCAGTGGGAATGGCAGCCCTTACACTAAAACAAAGTTTTGCTGAAAAATCTCAATTAGCAATCTTGTTTATCATATGCCTACGACCATACATGCGACAGAACACATACTTACAGGCATTGTTTCATGTCTTTTGGCTGCCATATAGGTTAATACTCTACATCAGTATTACTACTGTAACAATATCCATTGCAAATATGACTACACAGTTATATGTTACCAGTTGTGTGTGTTCACTAGCTTGAGTCAGTTGGTGCAGGTTTTATTCCGTTACAATATGAATGTACTCTCTGTTTCCCCCCAAAAACTGTCAAGTATGTACCAAGTGATGGAACATGCTGCTACAAAGTGGATGTTGTTGATGTGGAGCAATTGAATTGATGCTGCTATTACATCAATCATGTACTGACTATTCAACAGGAGTGCCTATACTATACCTGGATGTTACCATGCCTACTGTTACCATACCTACTATTACCATGCCTACTGTTACCATGCCTACAGTTATCATACTACTGTTACCATACATACCTCTGTTGTATGTACAGTGTGTAGTTTGTTATACATTCATGGTGTAGTTATTACAGTATTATGCAGTTTTTAGGATCACTACTACTCTATTCTTTCCTGTGCATGTGCAGTCCAATGCCACCAACTGGTATCGGAGGCTGAAAACTTGCTCCTACAAAACTGTTGGTTCTGAGGTGTGTTGCAATAGTATTGTCACACAATCATCATGTGATCATCACATGACTTCTTTTAGACCTCAAAAGTCAACGTCATTGCCACAATTTGCATGTTGAGGGGGTTGACCAGTTATCTTGTACAATCCAAAGAAGACATCCATCCCCTCTTTGAAAGGTGAGCGGTAACACACTTTTCAAATAATGTCTTCAGCCAAATGGCCATTACACTAGAAACCAGCTGTAAAACATGTACATGCATAACATATACTGTGTATTACAGTATTATAGATTTGTGGTGTGTATACAGTGTAGTACATTTTACTATATGTACTTCTTTACATCTATCACATCTGCCTTGCAGGCTTGGGGTTGACTTCTTTGCAGTGACATATGCAGTCATTGATCCTCACGTAAGTTCACTACAGTACATGTACGTACAGCACTGAACCAAAGAGGCTGTCACTGTATTGTACAATACAGTCAACCAAACAGACTTAGGTGAAATTTCTGGATGTGCTGAACGGTTTACGGTTTAGAATACATTTTAGTGCCTACAAAGGCTTCACTCACTAGAAACCACTGGATACTGAAGATTGTTTATAGGCCCACACAGGAGAATTACTAATTATGCCACATTTCTGCATCCTTTACGTAGCTTGCTGAGGATCTGCAAGAGATTCTGAGGGATCAACTCGCCGAAACACACAAGTACCTTCTTTCTCAAACACTGAAAGAGTTTATGCTTCTTCGGATGCATCTGCCACCTGAGTAAGTTGCAGTGTATGTTGGTACTTCAACATTTCATCACAACTATGGTAACAAACTCAATATATCCCTCCAGCAAGCAAGAAATACTGAAGGTCAAGGAATTCTAAACTACACTAAGATTTTACTGCTTTGTAGTAATGCAACAAGTCATTATAATCATTAATGGAGTCACAACATCACAACATTATAAGAGCGCATGTATTTTTTTTACAGCTCAGAAATGAATCAACGTGTGATATTAAATTTTGTGCTTTGAGTTTAGTGTACTGCATGATCTATCATCTACCATCAAGAATTTATCAAGATGGCCTAGCAAACAAGGAGTATTGAATGTATAGATATGTGTATTATGCATATGAAAAGCGTTGAAGTTATACAACAATTAATCAAGCTTCCCCAACCATGTTATTAGTACAACATAAGAACATACAGAATTGACTAGAATGTGCATATGTAGATAAGTTATATTGCTCCACGTGGCCTTGAGTCAAGGCAGGACCTCAGTACCAGTGATGGTTTTTGATGTCGTTGTCGATCTGACGACGCAGCTCTGGCTTGTCGGCCAGGTACTCGTCCACCTGGATAGGGAGGCACTCAACACAGTGACAAAACTGAACACAGACAAGACCGTAACAGCAAAACACAGGTAGATGAAGTAATGTTGAAGAAAGATGGTCATCTCTTGCACACAAACGTGTTAGCATGCTGTAGGTACGTGTTGCTGCATAAAGGTATGGATTTCAAGTACGCACCGTCATTTCTTCATAGGGCTTTTGACTCTTTATCTTTGCAAGCTACATAGAAAGCATGATACACGCATACGTACATCCAACCCTACACATCCACAGACTATTGCATTCAGCTAAATATCCCAACCCCTACACTGTACACTCAATCCTATTATACATACTATTGTAGTCAGTGAAATATGCATCTTGGTATATGGTCACAAGGAGTAACACAAGCTCTAAAAATCCAGTCAAAGTGAACAAAGAATTTGCATAACCACCGTTGGACTATTCGTATTCTGCTACAGTTGTTAAAGCAAGAGCAGGAGATCCCAGCAAAGTGGACAGATGCAGTATGTGTAGATTAGTCACCTGTTCCTGGAGCTTCTGGATACGTTCCTTAGCTTGGGCAACCTCCTTCTGAGCTTCTAACTCCTGCAGCAATACAGAGGAGTACTATGGACCCACACAACAAGCCAGGATATATATCAAAGTTGAGGAGACCAGTAAGAACAACACAGCTCAGGTATCATTAAATTTTCATCACTATTCAGTGTTCACACACACACACACACATACACACACACACACACACACACACACACACACACACCTAGGTTACTTACAAATTCTTTCTCTTTTTGGGTAATTTCGGCCGATTTTGTATCCTTTGGGAATGGAATCTTCACTGCTTCAAACTAAAGTTAGGGCGTACAACATCAAGTTTCGAAGTGAATATAAAGATGAAAGTTTCAAAGACTGACTTGCTTCTGGAAGGAGTCTACCAGTCCTGCTTTGGAGATATTCTTGCGATAATAGTCCCAGTCTATGGGCTCTGGTTTATCCGGGAGCGATAAACATCTGCAATATTGAGTCGCAAAATAAAGTACAGACCTGAAAATGTACAAATCACTACAGGGGGACTTACGACGCTCTAGCTGATTCATGCTGGGTTCTAAAAGCAGCTAATTCAGCTTTGGCTTCATTAGGTATCATAGAACTTATTTTGACCCAGTCAAACACCTTTTGACCTGCTTTCCTTGCGCTCATTTTTCTCTGCTATTGGGCCACCATTTAATTGTGGGCGTAAGGGACTATTAAAGTTGCAGTTATTACGGGGTCTTACCCACAACCTTCTATCCTAGCCCCGCCAGTAGCAGAAGCTCCTCCTTCGCCATATCGACTACTGATTCTTGTAATACAGTATATGGTCGTCTTCGAAAGTTGATTTGCGAGAGTGCAGAATGGCTGTCTTGGAGGACGGACTGGCTCAGGTTGAAAAAGAGGCGAGAAAGTATTCACGCGAAGACTTCGAATTTGGAAAGATCCTCGGAGAAGGCTCCTACTCGACGGTAGAGATGATTACTCTGTCTAATCCTTACACGAATATGTTCAATGTTGATATGATGAACTATATCCTATTGTGTGTGTGCGTGTACGCAGAGTATTTTCTGTTTAGAATCGTCTCTGCGACTCGAGTTGTCCGGCTAAATTTGACCATAGATACTCCAACACCTGTGTTGGAGTATCTATGATTTGACGTATGATAATCGCCGGCACCATAGACACTGGTCGGGTGCGGGTGCACACTTGAGTGGTTTCACGGCTGTTTTCTGTCTGAACAGTTTTGCGCGCCAACTGTCACCTTGTATGCGTGTGCGCTAACGAACTTTGAGCTTCATTTGTCCTGAGCACGTTTCCTGTTTGTGTCCTCCGGGTCACGTCACACGTCTTCGCCGAAGTCACGTACAGTAGTTCACATTGTCTGTGGTGGGATGTATCTCACTGTTTGTATGCTGTGTATAGAGGAGATTCCTTCCATTGCACTGTGTGTGTGTGTGTGTGTGTGTGTGTGTGTGTGTGTGTGTGTGTGTGTGTGTGTGCATGTGCGCGCGCGTGTGTGTGTGTCTGTGTGTGTTCAAGTAACAGGTGAAAAAGATACTGGTTGTCTGCCCTTGAACACATGCCTTTAACTAAAACCTCACTTCAGTGCTGAGATGTTTGGTTGTCATTATTATATTTGTCTATGTACATACATGTACATGTATGTATTCTTGTATGCTACTGGTACATACGTACATGTACGTATGTGTGTATTGCACACATACTACAAGTGTACATGTCCTTACATGTAGGGTTGGGCGATATTCCGATTATACGATAATATCGCGATAATGATTTACACGATTATCGTATCGCGAGTGATTGTCCAGCCCGCGATATATCGTATTGACGATACATCGCGGTTGGTGTAAAGCAGTAGCACTATCGACCCCTGCACTTGAATTATTTGGATGTCTTTCTTAGGTTTAAAAGACCCTTCGCTGAAATTTTTACGGTCGTTGAAGCCGTTGCACTCGAATTCTAGCCCATTTCTTATTCTCCGCGTTTCGAAATCGGCCATGTTTTCTCGCGTAATATAAATTCATTGTTGCGGTTACACGTAATGACACATATTATCGAACGAGCGAGTCGAAATGTGAATTTTAATAACTAAAAAGTGTACTTCGGGCATATTCTGGGGTTATTATTATTGTTATTTCAAATATCACGATATTATCGTATATCGCGATATTTTGCTGCACGATAATCGTATGTATCAAAAAATCAGTATCGCCCAACCCTACTTACATGCTAATCTTCTGTTGATGTTATATTCTCTTGTTTCTGTACTTAATCTTATAGGTTGTTCTTGTTACTGACAAGAAATCAAGAAAGCAGTATGCATGTACGTATGTACGTATGTGACTCCAAATAGTGTGTATACCCACTGTACATCCTGTACAAATATTATTGTGCGTGTCTTTGTGGAATGGGTATGTAGGGCGAAGTGCAGTAATTGAATAGGGCATCTTCAGACCCTGATAATCTTTATCTGTGGATGAATGTCACTTAATATTGAATCACCTCTCCATGGAGATGACACCAACGTGAACTTTTATCAGTAGCTCAGTGCTGGGGTGCTCAAGACCATCGATTCCAAGTTTACCTACTCTACCCTATAGTTTGCGCCCTCTTCTGTGCATAAGGTAGGCAGGGATAATTCCGAACATTTCAGCAATCTGGTCAATAATGAGCAGACCGAAGGATAGTGTGTAAGGATTAAGAATATAAGCTATAAATAATAGATTTTTGAAAACAATACTGTAATAGATGAACTGTTTGGAATTAGGTACTGTCTGAAATTAGGCATGTTCACCTTACTTGTGGATCAGAGTGTATTAGACTAGTTCCCCGACAAGACTGTGTTACTGCCAGAAGATAAGTATTCCAATATTTCTTTTGAGTACTAAATCAATTGCAGCCCATTTTTGTTACTCTGTGCAGTGAAAATCCTCGAGAAGCGACACATAATCAAAGAGAAAAAGGTCCAGTACGTGAGCCGTGAGAAGGATGTCATGCTACGCCTGCAGCATCCATTTTTTGTCCAACTCTATTTCACTTTTCAAGACAAAGAGAATCTCTGTATCCTCCTCTCTTTGGTTGTACGACAGCATGTGTCTGTATCGGTGAGTACCTACACTCATAGGACTAGAAACTACAGTATAGTGCAACATGTTTATTGAGTACCCAGATTTGATAATTCAACTGTCAATACAGTGAAACCCACTCAGCACAAGCTCCAAGGATGTGTTTTTTCCATACTAGCAGGATTTCATCTTAACAGAGTACATCATCATACAGTATGTATGACTGATACCTGGAGCTAATATGTCTGTGCATGACAGAATACTGTGTTGAAATGGTGTTGGTGTGAAGTGTACCCTAGTGTACATACATACTCTTTACTGAGTCCCTAACTCGTGTAAATCCTGTTAACCAGTTGACAGTCTGACAAGAGTACAGATATAGTGTGTCCTATAAGGCACTTACTAAGCCAGCTAGAATGTATTATCTACAGTTATAGTATTGATCAGCTGTTGCCACTCATGTGGTGTAGTGCCCAGTTGCCTGCTAGGCCTCATGTAACATCCGCAGAGTTTGTAGTAGTCTGGACTTCCCATCAACTACAATATAATCTTAACACTGACGGACATTGTTACATATATTCACATGCATGTGTGTTGGTGTGCACCGTGGTGAAGTCATGTTGAAATGTGCAGAGTAGGTAATTAAAGTGTACACGTGTCCTTTGTTACTAGGTGCGACCTCCTGGTTTTCGGAATCATTAGTAAGTGTATTTTTACTTCCTTCTGGACATTTGTTCGGTTCTCCTTGCTGAGGGTGATCCTTCCTCTCCTATGCATGTACATACATACATATGTATGTACGTATACCTCACCTGTTTGTGGCGGATGTTGGTTTAGTGAGAATATGGTGTCTTGCTTATTGGAAACATGCTATGAGTACATGGACCTCATGTACCTACTTATGTACGTACATACTGCAAATGTACTCCAGCATGTAGATACATAAGCATGTATGTACACGTACAGAATATTGAGTTCTGTTCTATGCAGGCAAGGCCTCCTTGCGGTGTTTGTCTCTTTCCTACTCAATTCACCTATAAATAGCCCCTTTACCTACCTCCATTGATGTAGGCCATTTTCACTGTTTTGTGTTTTGTTTTGCTCCTCTCCTGTCCTTCCCGGATATTGACACCCTGTGTTATTTGTTTTGTTTCAATTTGCCTTTTGAAGCCTATTAACAGACTGAGATCCACAGTCTTGCTCACATATCTCACATACATAGGAAATATATAATGTATGCATGAGATACGTACGTATAATGTATTTAATGTATGCTAATTATGCCTATGTATGTATTTGTATTTTTTTACACTGTATGTACTGTACAAACGTGTCATTCCAATGCAATTTGATATGCTACTATTCTAATGTGTGTGTGTGTGTGTGTGTGTGTGTGTGTGTGTGTGTGTGTGTGTGTGTGTGTGTGTATTGTGTTCAATCATGCACATTTTAGGTGTGCTTGTGTGTGTTCAAATATGGTACGTACATATACGTACATATGTCATGTGTTTGTGACTAATCACTAGTACGTATGTACATTTGGTCCTTAACTGGAAACAGACTTTGGACTAACCTATGCGAAATGTGGTGAGCTGTTAAACTACATAAGAAAGGTTAGTTTGTCGTTTATATAACACATTGCATACGTATTAGGTAATGCTGATGACTGGTGCTATTCATAGATACATTCGCTAGATGCATTAGGGGATTTACATGACCGTTATGCTCAATTTGAAATAATAATAGAAACTGTAATTGCTGAGTGCAACATTTTACCCATTTTGGGAGTCTTTGGGTATACTCACACCAGGCTTACACACTGTGTAAGACATTGATGTTGAAGACTTATGGACGCACGCACACATGCACATCGACAGATTGAGGCACACACACACAAACACACACACACACACACACACACACACACACACACACACACACACACACACACACGTACACACACACACACACTTCAACTACCTGTACGTTTTTCCAATCTCCGAAGGTTGGCAGTTTTGATGCCTCTGCCTCAAAGTTCTATGCTGCTGAGATTGCAGTAGCACTGGAGTATCTTCATAATCTTGGCATCATTCACAGAGACCTTAAACCAGAGAATGTCCTGCTGAGCGAGAGTATGCACATATTAGTGACCGATTTCGGTACTGCTAAAGCACTCGAAGAGGGCGAAGGTATGTATGTATGTACTATCTGTGTACACTACATACAGTGAGAGAGTTACACAAGCACACACAGTACTACAATTGCATGTACTTACGTACGTACGTATGTACGTACGTGTATCTACTGTATGTATCAGTGTTATCTGATATACGTGCATACATGTTTGTTCATAAGCACATACGTACGTACATATGCGTATGTACATGTATGTACGTATTTACGTATGTACATTGATGTTACATGTACTGTTTATGAGATGCACTTCTACGTGCCTCCTGTTAATCCAACTTGTTCTTTAAATGAAGATACCGAGTGAGCATAACCATCCCGATATCAGCAGGATGTAGCAGTGCGAACTCATGGGATACATCGACCTGTACTGCTGAGATCGGGATGGTTATTGTATAATGTTGTACTCATTGTAATGGTATGTGGTGCGACAGTAGGTTGCCTCCAGTTACCCAACTTGCTCTTGTAACTTTTCAGGAATGTGTTGTTCCTATATCATTTTTTCATTTTCGAATGGTTTTAAATACGTATTTTATGCAGAATGCTACTTCACTCAATAATGCATACATACGTATATACATTCTGTACAGTAATGTTCATTCGTACAGTATGTACAGTGCATACGGTACTATAGCATACATACATACGTATGTAAGGTCCTCCTGTACAGTTACGTACATATGTATGTACATGCTGTACAAACGTATCCTGATCTTACTCTGGTGATTGTGTTCATTTCACTCTTCAGAAAGAGCAAAATCCTTTGTTGGGACAGCTGAATATGTATCCCCAGAACTGCTGCAGGATAAGGTGACGTACAAGAGGTCAGTCAGGTGCAGTGAACCTTCACAACTGCCGTTAGGAGGTGTATTGATATCAAGGCAGCAAGTAGGAGCCAGTACAGTTTTCAAAGTGTAAAGCATATAATCTAATAATGAACTATTCTTCACTTATAGTTCATCACAATTCAAAGTGATATCCTATCCATTAGTTGTGTTTTGTGATTAAATTTGTCCCTGTGGAAGCCTGTGATCAGTGGAACATTGCAGTGAATTGATTTTTCGCATAAACTGTCCATTCGAAATTCATTTGACATGCTTTAATAATCTAAACAATCTTGGATACTAGCAACGCAAACATATCTACACACTAACCTGCATACAATTGAACTGACAACAGTTATTTGTGTTTTCGACCATTGATAGTCTTCCAATATTCTCTCTGCAGCTCAGATATTTGGGCATTTGGATGCATGATATACCAGTTCATAGCAGGAAGATCTCCGTTCCGTGCACCGTATGTTGAAACGCACATGTGTACGTGTATCACACACTAATCACCAGATCTGGAATTGCTTTCTTGTTACCGGTCATCCAGGAATGAATACCTGTGTTTTCAGAAGATTATCAAGCTTGATTACACATTTCCAGAGGGTTTCGATGAAGTGGCATCTGATCTGATACAGAAGATTCTAGTATGTTCTACACCATAGCGCAGTATTGAGATAAGGTGCTCACTGTGGTTACAAGCTGTTTCCTGCTGCAGTAGTTAAGGACATTTTCATGATGTTCCCTTAGTGGTGCAGTCAGTTACTCTTAGCAGTGCAATGCAGACACTTTTACTGCTCTGTAGATGTAGCTAGGTATCTTACCACAACAGGGAGTCCCTTTAGCCATGCAGCTGTGGGATTAAAAATGGCCGACCACTTTCAGTAGTGTAATGAATTACATATTGTACAGTGCATGTGTAAGAGTTTAGTACGTACGTATGTTCTTACATTGTTGGCTACCTTCCTCACACTGGGAGAGCCTTCAGCCATGTGACAGCTGGGTAGGTTGTTGCGTGGAAGCACACAAACAGGTGTAATATCAACTGGTATAATGTGTTTCCACTGGACACTTTGTACAATGCCCATATGGCTGAACTGTGGAGTGAAATCACAATCCACTGTCAATAGTACACGTACGTATGTACATTCTGTGAGAATTGGGCTAATGCTCACCTCTAAAAGGCCTGTTCTCGTTGATATCACCTTGTTTTCAAAAGAGGCATCCTCTGTTAGTTTATTTTTTGCCATACGTAGATGCTGCTTGTATGTGTGTACTGTGCATATGTAAAGTACATATTCATTTACTGTACTGTATGAACACTTCATACATACAGTACATACGTACCTTACACATCTTAGTTGTACTTCTAAACATCAGGTACAGGATTATAAGAAACGACTTGGTTGTGAGCACATGGGGGGATATAGAGAGCTACAGCGGCATCCTTTCTTTGAGGGCATTGTGTGGGAAACACTCACTGAGACAGAACCACCAAAGATCCTTCCTTTCCTCCCTTCCAACACTAAAGATGGAGAAAGTCTGAAGAGTGATTATGACGTATGTTGGATGCAGCTGTTCACTCCCATGCTCAGTCATACACTTCAAGTTGCTACATATGTACATGGATGTTCACATGTACATATGTACACTCACACACATGTACACATATGCACATACACTCATTGGTGAATACACTTACCTATTGTAACTCACATACGTACATATACATACATGCATACACCTACTTACGTACGTACGTATGTGCATAACACACATATGCACACATATTTATTAGGCATGTGCAGTAACTGAAAAAATGTTAGCAGGATGTTTCCAGATATCCTCATTAAATAACCACAATGGTCGATATACGTACGTAATTGTGGTAATTTTATACTTGAAAAAATCTGAAATTCCAAATTTATAATAAGGTAAAATATTATGTCGCGATATTATATGTAGACATTATAGCGATAAATGATAATATTGTAGTATCGCATGTGCCTAATAATACATAGTTGCATACTTATGTACATATCACACACAACATGTGATTACTATCAATACCTCACTATCTTATACAGGAAGCAAGACACTCCAGTGATGATGATTTTGAAGAAAGATTCCTAATGGCTTGGGGTCTTGGTGATGGTCCAAGTCATCCCCGAACAGCCAGTGCACAGGAGAGGGAGGACAGGCAAAAGATGCTCAAGAAGCAGGCAGCAGAATCACCATGGTATGTTACTGTCATACGTACATCATTGTGTGTGTGTGTGTGTTGTGTGTGTGTGTGTGTGTGTGTGTGTGTGTGTGTGTGTGTGTGTGTGTGTGTGTGTGTGCGTGCGTGCGTGTGTGTGTTTCCTAGATCAGGAAACATTGTGTGAATCAGACAATTCACTTTTCAAATTGAAGTTGAAGTGGTACTCCACTTGTGACTTGCTGAGATGCTTCACTAGATTTGAAACAAAACCGTTCTTCTTCATAGCATGGCTGTATTATGGTGTAGCCAAAGCTGAAGTCAGACCACCTTCAATTTTTGTATATTATACATAATGCAGTTTTGATTGTACATGTAATATGTATATCGTGTACTATTTCAGTGCTGCAGTGTCTCTGTTCCTGTTACTTGTTTACAGGCACAGATTTGTAAACAATGAGTTCATTATGAAACAAGGTCTAGTGGACAAGAGGAAGGTGTGTGCATGGTGTGACACAGTGTGCCACAGACCTGGTAACATGTGTACTGTGCGAAGTATGGTATATTGTACCATATAGCGTATTGAATGGTGTATTGTACTATGTATGTATATAGCGTATTGGATGTATGTATAGTGTTCTACAGACCAGACCACATCCTGTATGCATGCAGTGTACTACGTAAATGGTGTATGTACTTCATATGTACAGTGGCTCTCTCTATCAAGGACACATTGGTCCCTTAATATTGTCCACATTACTGAGATTTTCTCAATTCAAGGTCATTTGATGAACTACAATACCACACTGAGATACAGAATAGTGTCCTCATCATAGAGATGTCCTCAATTTGGAGGCCACCGGAGTGTCTGTACCTACAGTGTACTATGTACATATATGGTTTATGGTATAGTGTGTACTACAGACCTGTTCACTCATGTGTGTACCTACCTAGCTCATGCACAGTGCCTGAACTCCATCTCGTTCCAATGTGCAGGGTTTGTTTGCAAAGCGTCGCATGCTCATCCTCACAGACGCCCCACGGCTGTATTACATTGACCCAATGGCAATGGAGCTGAAGGGCGAGATCCCGTGGTCAGAGGCCCTTAAAGTGGAGCAGAAAAATTGGAAAATTTTCTTCGTTCATACAGTATGTGCCACATGCCTTACATACATATGTACTTGTATAATATATCGTGTAGCACGATGAACCCTAATCTTACTTGTGTTTATATATTGTGTATGTACAGTGGTACTGTCCACAAGTCTCTCCTGGGGGTACCACCTGCATTTTAAGACCACATTTCAAGGATGGGTAGTTTTCAACATGTATATTATGTTGTGACTGGGGTGAGTGATCACCTGCTAGGAGACTACTGCATACTTTGGAGTATTTCTACTAAACATACTCTGTTATCAGTGACCTTTGACAACTACGTACATGTTATAAAATTGAGCACAATTCCTGTGATTAGAGACTACCTGTCGTATAAGACCACCTTAATCAGAAATATGGGTAGTTATTCATCACGGGGGTACCACTGTATGTGATTTAGATTGAATTTCTTCCTGGCATATCACTTCAATCTCCTTCCCTTCCCTTTGTCACAGCCACACAGGACGTATTATCTTGAGGACCCCACAGGTAACTCCCAAGCATGGTCGGATGCTATTGAGAAGTCCATGAAGCTCTACAAACAGAAGAAGAAGGAAGGAAAGAGTTGATATTTCCTCCACAAATGTTCATCAGCCCTCTATCTGACCTGGAGTATAATATTATTATTGAGTGTTGATGAACTGTGTAAAATGTTATACAGTGAATTATTATGCATATAACTGGAGTGTACATGTCGTGTTTCACAACCCCCCATCTTTGTGTATTTTGTTTCGCGGAGTTTTAACACCTGAAAAATAATTGACGACTTGTGTTTACAAATTAATACTACATAGTATTTGCTGCAATACATGATAATGCCACCCTGAGGGATGCAAACAGTAGGATGTTACGGCTGAGCATGTGTGTGTTCTTGTTATTGTAAGGTTGTATGCATATTCCAGGCAAGCCTGAGCAAGAACACTCTAGTGTAATAATCTTGAGATGCACCATTGAGCCTTCCAGCAGGAGGCTGTATGTATAATATGTAACATTGACACCGTATATGCATGACGCAGCCTTATAATTAACCGCATCTTGTTTTGGTGTTGACACATGTAGTACATTATATACACGAGGTATATGAGATCTGTACGTTGGAGGTCCTGGGGATA
The DNA here is from genome assembly GCA_964020155.1 of Chondrilla cf. caribensis. Classification (NCBI taxonomy): domain Eukaryota; kingdom Metazoa; phylum Porifera; class Demospongiae; order Chondrillida; family Chondrillidae; genus Chondrilla; species Chondrilla cf. caribensis. The sequence goes on along the minus strand of OZ026556.1, from coordinate 3,429,380 downwards.
ATTTGGAGGAATATAAACTTTCCAAATTGTTTGAGGTATGGATTATTACTTTGATAGAGAGAGAGGCACCAATCTTTAATTATTCAAATCAAGGAACAATGATGTGTTACAAAATAAAACCAACCCAAAACCTCTGACACAGGGGTAAAAGTGACTGATATAATGTCATCTGTGCTATCCCAGGCAAGGCAGGGGCAAAAATATCCTGCCTATCATTACTTGACAAGAGCAGCCTTAACAGTTTGAGCATAGGAACTAGACTTTCAAATAGCACTATTTGCCGTAGGTATAACCTCCCTTTGGAAAATTCCATGTATGGGTGTCTGATATACATTCATACTTGAACTGGGCCTTCTGTCACTTGGAATATATAATTATATGTCTTAATATCATGAGTGCTATATGCTGTACGTGTTGCATGAACACTCGTGAGTCAACATGATTTTGGTCTGTCATTGCTACTCACTGTTCAGATAGTAGCACAGATTGCCTGCATCATAACAGTGAAATATAATATAGGAACCGTGGATATGGTATGTATTAGTATGTGTGTACATACAGATAATATGCTCAACGTATGCATAGACTATAATATGGAAGTGTACATGTTATATGTGTACAAAATATTATGCAAATATGTAAAAATGCATAGTACATTGAACTATTATTATTATAGTACAGTATTAATAGTTATTAGTCAATATTATTACTGTTATAATAGCGAATACTAGTCCTTACATATATTATGTGTAGGCTTAATTTGAGACGATAACTGAATATTTACTTTACATCAGTAAACTGAATGGCTGACATCCATGGCTACAGCAGCCTATATAATATCAGAGCTACATACAACATGATTATCAACAATAATTATTATAAATAGTATAGTATTATTCATAAGATTTTCAGGCTAGTTCAGGCAGGCTAAAGTATGTTTACTTATACATTCCGTCTTTCTTCCGTTTATGTCCGCATATGCTAACGTGATATGTGACGTTAGTCACATGCTGCTTTGTGGTTAGAGAAAACAAGTTCTTCAACCGTGATCGGCTCTAGTATCAAGGTTAGCCGTTGTGTCAACTTGTTATGGGAAATAAACTAACATAGGTGTATCTATCCTGCCCATCATCAGTTTTGACCATGAGTAAACATACCAGCCAAAATTGCAAATTCTTTGACTCAGACAGGTGACGAAACATTGTAGTAGTCTATTGATAATTGATCTCTTAGCTGCTTCATTCATGTAAATCTTAAAAATTTTTGTCATTAGAAACTTCCCTGAGCTGTCTGATGAACATGTACCAGTCCCTACTTCTGTCCAACCTTCCACAGGTGGTACCAGCACAAAATACGGTCTATGTATCGTGAATATTCTAAGAAATTCATTTTATTTCTGATAAGTAAATTATACGACACTGATCGGATATAACAGTCTACTTACAGGTGTATGCTCTTATTGTAGCCATGTTTTTAATTTGCCCGCCAATTTTTTCGGTAAAACGCGAACTTTCGCGGAATTTCAGTTTGGCGAGAAACTTGATTCATTGTAATCTCTTGTATGTCGAAATAAATAGTGTTCAAAATGTCTGGAATCGCTTTGGGGAGGTTGGCCGAAGAAAGAAAAGGATGGAGAAAGGATCATCCCTTTGTAAGAGTGCACAGATAGATTCATTTGAAGTCAGACTCTTCTGACTGTAATCTATATTTCGTGTTAATTTATCTGTCCATCTAGGGTTTTGTGGCCAAGCCGACTAAAAACCAAGACGGAACGTTAAATTTGATGAACTGGGAATGTGCCATCCCGGGAAAGAAAATGGTAAGTTATCGTCTCAGTTAGGCCATTTTGTCACCTACTCCCACCTTGGATGGTCTATATACGTAGTATAGGTCACTCTGCTTCTACCACCTTAGTTACTCTACTTGGATCAGGTAAAAAGAACGGCCCCACTGGCCATATTGATTGATGACGGCGGTAGGATGTAATACTGCTCTGTTTTGGTTGGCATGGCACTATACCCCCTCTGTTAGGGTAGGGTTTAGGTTTAGGGTTAGGTCTGGAATCCTTTACTGAACCATGATATTATAGCTCCGAAATCCCAGATCTAACCCCAACCCAAACCCTACCCCTAACCTCACCTCTACCTCTATCCCTACCCGTAATCCCCACCCCTAACTCTACCCCTACCCCTACCCCCACCTCTAACCCTACCTCTATCCTAACTAGAGCAGTATGACACCATGCCAATGTCCTCAAACAATGTGGCCAGTAGGTCAGTTCTTAACTGATCCCTCAACTTCTCCCTCAACTAAGTTTAAATCTTTTCACTGTGCGGCAACATAGTATTTCAAGCACATTGAAATTGTGTCCTAGATACGTATGTTAAGACTGTACATACATATGTGTTTGTGTGTGTGTGTGTGTGTGTGTGTGTGTGTGTGTGTGTGTGTGTGTGTGTGTGTGTGTGTGTGTGTGTACATGTGTATGCATGTTTGAGTGTTCTCTTTCTATGTGTGTTTGTGTGTGTGTAAATGTGTGTGTGTGTGTGTGTGTGTGTGTGCATGCGCGTGTGCGTGCTGTCCGTACTTGTGTGCGTGCTGTCCGTACTTTGTACCTCACCCTTGTTACAAGGCTGCTAAGGACACTTATTGGTGCTTTAGTCTATGTAGCTTTATTGGATAACAAACCATTCAATAAGTGACTTAGGCCTGGTTTTATCAGAATGTGTTTATTCCCTTCCTTGACGTGGCTTACGTATGAGTGACAGCTGCTGCAATAACAGCTGTGCAGCAGCTGTGGACCAGATTTAGGGATCACACAAGGTTTTAGTATGTTCCCTTGTTCTTGTTGCAGACTATATGGGAAGGTGGTCTCTACAAGATAAGAATGATCTTCCGTGACGACTATCCAACATCACCTCCAAAATGTGAGTCATGTTTTGGGAAATTGTAAGAGATTAGTGGGGATCTCCCCCCTCTATTGGAATAGCCAGAATTCATCCATCCATAAATGATGCCCTTTGTACTATACATGTGTGTGTGTGTGTGTGAAGTAGCAGTTTGCGGATGAACTGACAATGCAACTTCATTTGTTATCCTTGACTCCTGGTATATCCACACTTACTAACAAACAAACACACATGCAGGTATGTACACGTACACACACACACACACACACACACACACACACTATCCATACATGTGCATTTGCATGTACTTTGGTATACCAGTACAGTTGCATCCACGCACACACTCTCCACACTTGAGTATCATATATCATATTAATAATTATAGTAATTGCAACATAAACTTCATAACTCCACTGTGTGACATTATGCACTGTATCTCTGTATGTACGTATGTATAACTTGTGAGTAATTACGTAAGAGCATCTGCTGGACAGTGTGATTATCACATCCAATCTGAGCACTGACTCAAATGTCCTTGTTGTGCAGTATCCCTCAAACCCATCATACCCCACACCTCCATCTCTCATTATACACTCCCCTAGTCCCACTACTCAGAACCATGTCCTGCGAACCCAGGCTTCCACACGTGAGGGATGGGGATTTCTGAACTTGTTTCATTTTCAGATTAAAAAGGAAATTGCATATACATACGTATCACCTATAGTTTATCCAATCTATGGTCATGTGACTCTTGTGCAGAGATTTTATTTCACTTTTCAAAGATAGCTGGATTGAAATTCTTACCTTTTTTGATGCTTCGACTTTGCCCCTATCAGTTGTAAGACACACACACGCCTGTGACAGTTTAGAGAGACGTTTGCCATACTTAACGAACAATAGAGAAGATGTTGACCTTATTCAACAAAAATTATGAAGCCTGCAAATTGATTTGTGTGGGCAAACCTGATCAGACCCCATTGAATGACAGAAGCAGTTAACCTTGCTTGTGCTTGGTGATAGCCCATTTGTGGTCATGGGACTCTTGTGTGAGGACTGTATTCCACTGCTACTCCATGGATTTTATATGTCTTTCACTGCTATAGGATTTTATATGCATATCACTGATTTTGTATTCATTTTACTTACTTGTAGGTAAATTCGAACCTCCTATTTTTCATCCTAATGTATATCCGTCTGGAACAATATGCCTTTCATTACTTGATGAAGAAAAGGATTGGCGTCCAGCGGTAACAATTAAACAGGTGTGTGTGTGTGTGTGTGTGTGTGTGTGTGTGTTTGGATGTTTATTTATAGTATATCTTGCAGATTTTACAAGGTGTTCAAGATTTACTCAATGATCCTAATATTAAAGATCCAGCACAAGCGGATGCATATACTATTTATTGGTTAGTGTGTTGCATAAAATAGCTTGTGTGTGTGTGTGTGTGTGTGTGTGTGTGTGTGTTTGTTTGCATGTGTTTGTTTGCATATGTTGTGTATGTGAGTGTGTGTTTACGTGTGTGTACCATTGTGTTTATACCTGCATTTTTAATTGTGTGAGTACATTTACATGTGTGTCTGTATATTCTAATATACTTTATTATTGGATAGTGATCATGGTTATCTTCCTTACAGTCAAAACCGTGCAGAATATGATCGGCGGGTGAGAGAACAGGCCAAGAAATTTGCACCGAAATAATAATCCTTTATGATTCCAGACACATGCTATGAGCTCATTGATTTCTCTTCTGTAAAGCTTTTAAACAATTGTATTATGTACATGTGTAGAACCTAGGCAATCATTGTATGCTTACTCAATTTATGCTGCTTTACAGATGTAGTCTCTGCAGACATTCACTTGCATTGTTATGTAGCTTCATATGGATATAGGCCATAAGTGTATGGCATGATGTATCAAACATGCAATCCTTCATGCTACGAATAAATGATACTATTTGGTCTACTCTAGACTCCTACTGGTGTACTGCATGTGGGGCCATAGACTGTTGGAACTGTGAACATGTACAGGGTGCACAAAGACCAGCTAATAGTGAGAGTGGTCACTTGGGTAGTGGTTGGGCTTTATGTGCTGAGATATACAGTCCAGGATTCAACAGTAGTACAGTACTACAGACTATAATCTTATATAAGGGGTTAATTTTCTACCGAACAGAGTACATAACTCAGAATTGGTACAACTTCATAAGAGTGTTATCTCCACAGATAAGTGATTCAATATTAATGCTCATAGTTCACCATTACTGTGTCTAATTAAAGGCGTTCATTCCAAATCCAGCCAAGCATTCCAAACTCCCCCATGCACTCGTCCCTATAATAGGAATCAAGTACAGATCAAGTACTACCATAGGTATGGAAGATCTATGGTAGTACTACGTATACGCATCTACGTATATTGTTGTTAGTGCGCGCTCAAAATGGCCGACGACTTCGCTGACGATAGTTTTTCTGATTCGGACGAAATCTTGGACTCCTATAGTGGTTACTACGTCCATGAAAACGAAGTGGGAGCTAACGGGTCGGACAATGATGAAGGAGAAATGGGCATTTTTCAAGAAGGCCCTATCTCAGGGTGAGTGACGTTTATAGATCTATCCTCGACTCACCTGATATATTTGTCTGAGCAATTCGTGTGTCTTGATCGCAGAGACAAGATTCAGCAAAGCCCAAAACAGCGAAAAATAAAGAAAATTAACTTCGGTTGGAAGAAGAAAGTTGGGAAGAAAAAGAAAACCGATTTATCACGTACGCCCCTCTCTCCGACTATTCTGTGGTGTCCCCCTGATATTTTTGTTTACGACTGATCTCTCCTGTATTCGTACACAGTACCCCCGGAGAACCCTGTATTCGGGGTTCCCTTGAGCGTGGCAGTACAGCGTAGCGTCACAGTGGACGGTATAGAGTTGCCTACCGTCTTCAGAGAGTGCATCGACTTCCTAGAAGAGAGAGGTAGGCCAAAGGGTGCGATACTGAGGACAGGTTGTTGGGAGGACTGAAGAGTACACACACAAGTATTATGACAACCCTGTAAATCGTAGTTATTAATTTCCTGTGTGCCTGCAGGCCTTGACCAAGAAGGTGTTTATCGTCTCCCTGGAGTCAAGTCACAAGTCGAAGCTCTTAAAAATCTTTATGATAGAGGTCAATTTAACTACTGTGTGTGTGTGTGTGTGTGTGTGTGTGTGTGTGTGTGTGTGTGTGTGTGTGTGTGTGTGTGCATGTGTGTGTGTGTGTGCATGTGTGTGTTTGTGTGTGTGTGGTGTTTCACACTAAAGAGATGTCTAGTATTTCTTATTGTATTGCAGGTGAAACTGTTGATCTGTCATCTTGTGAGGTACACACAGTAGCCAGTCTCCTCAAGTTATTCCTGAGACAGCTCCCGGAACCTCTATTCCCTCCACTAATCAATCCCTTTTTCGACAGAGCAATAGGTACATATATGTCCCCCACTGTGTGGGTACATAGGGCTGATTGGTTGTTTGGTGTTGACAGAGTAGATATTGCATTGTGTCTCCATTTCATTCTCCCTAATCAATAAAGAGGACCCTCGAAACTCCCTTGAGTACAAGGTACAGTGAAAACAACTGTCCCTTCATACGGATTACACTTCACAGATTCAACAGGAATACACAATTGATGGAACCTTGTCAACACTTGTTGAGCAATACCATATGAAAGTGAAAAGTTCAAGGTTGAACAGCCTAGCAGATTTCACAATTCAACATTTTCAACCTGGACGTATTACCACACTTCTGTAGCATCCTCCATAAAACCTAGTAACATACATATACGTACGTACGTAATTAGGTCATATAGTGGTCCTTTCTTGAAAATCCTGTAAACTAGTTGTGAAAGTGCTGATCTTCAAAAACATTCCCCTATCAATGTTTGCCTGCTTGGTGGTAGTGGTGTTGTGTGTGTGTGTGTGTGTGTGTGTGTGTGTGTGTGTGTGTGTGTTGTGTGTGTGTGTGTGTGTTTTGTGTGTGTGTATGTGTGTGTGTGTGTGTGTGTATATGTGTGTGTGTGTGTGAGAGTTAGCGTGTGTTGTGTTGTGTGTGTGTGTGTGTGTGTGTGTGTGTGTGTGTGTGTGTCTTTACATGGTAACCACAAGAATTTCCTGTGTGGCCTCATTTGTAGGTATTCAAAATGAAGAAGAACAGGTTGCTGCATTGAGTGAAGTCATATTGAAGTTACCTGTTCACAACAGGTTGCTACTTGGATGGCTTATGGTCCATATTCACCACATCACAGAACATGTGAGTACATACATATAAATATATTATGTATATAATAAGTACATAAAATGTGTACATGTGTGTATGTATTTATGTATGTACATAATATATGTATGTACATAGTCTTTGATGTAGAGATAGGATGTACATACAAGTATTACTGCTCTGTAATTGTGCAGGTATACTGTATATACATACAGGTATTACTGTACTGTAAGCGTGTAGATATATTGTATATACATATTTGTATTCGTGTATGTGCTAAATGTTACCAAGTTGTGGAAATATTGCTGCGTGGTGATGCTTTTAAAAGCATTTTCAGCATGGATGTTTAGTCAGATAATGTCTGATTTTGTGTTAATGCACTCACAATGGTTGTTTTAAAAATTAATCTGGAATTTTCCCTGTAGCTTGATCGTCCATTGATATTCATGCATGTGTACGTACGTATGTATGTACATAGGTGAGTATATAAAAGGGATGTTGAATATGGTGCGGCTGGTACTGACATGGCCACTCTGAACCACTTTTTGAAACAAGGCTCTTGTGATGAAACCAGTGATATAAGAGGATAGAATGTACAACTCAACCTTGGTTAAACGTTATTTCTCAATTCATTGTAGCAGAATATGTCACCAGGGGTGTATCCCCAAACGTTTGGAATTGTCTATCAATTGGCCTAATACCCCCATTGCATGTGTCAATATGTATATTTCTTGTAATCTGAGATGTTCAGTGTGTGATTACAACAGTAGCTAAGAAACACTGGCTGTCTATTTGCTCATTAAACTGATTGATTTAGAGTTATCAACCGAGAGCATCTAAAACAAATTCAATCTCTTTCTACCTAGCTGTTAATGTCGTTATTGATAAGGTGGTGGTGAAAGAACTGGGTCTGGTGTTCCCTAGCTACTGGGAAAAATTGATAAAGTGTCATGCATGTTTGAGGAGTGTATATTACACGATTATGATATCGATTGATGCACTAGGTATGTATATTATTATGTATGAACCTGTGTTTTCTGTCTGTTGTGTAGTCGTCTGTCAATCTGATGAGCAGTCAGAACATGATTGTGGTTTTTCAGCCAACTCTACAGTCGTCTTATCCAGTTCTTCATGCCTTGTTAAACCACACAGAAAAGCTCTTCAGAGATGTACAACTGGTGAAGTACGTACAGTATGTTTACGCACACACAACTGTACACACATACGTGCACACACACACACACACACACACACACACACACACACACACACACACACACACACACACACACACACACACACACACACACACACACACACACACACACGCACAACACTCTTATGTCCACGCAAATGACAGTATGAATAATGTCTACACATGTCCAGTATGTACGTTGATGTAGCTTCATGCTTTAATTACACTACATGATTGTCACTGATGTATCCTCCCCAGGTGTGCGTCATGTACCTGTAGTATGCATGGGCACACTTGGCCCAGCTGTTTACACAGGCCATATGGTTGACTGGTAATTAGTGTGAGAAGTGGCAACGGGAAACTGTGAATAGTGGTGCCACCTGGCAGAAGGGAGCACATTTGTTCTTTGATAGTTTAGCAAATATGCTGCAGTTTTTATGTACAGTACGTACGTACGTACGTATACAGTAGAGTATTGACCTGATTCACAGACTGGCCATTGTTGTTTATCTGTGTTGGTTATCTGTACCAGGGGTGGGTACAGTCATTGCACCAATAATGGTATCCCATATACATATGTGTCCATCCCCCACAGGGTCTGTAGTGGCTACACTTGTTATAGGTACATGTGTGCAATGTACATACGTACATTGATATACGTATATACGCCAATACCTGTGTGTGACATTGTAATTTATTTATTGCAGTGTTGGTTTAGTTGATTTCTGTTGATAGGGACTTTTCAATGTATCTATGTATGTAATTTATGTAATTGTGTGTTTGTGTGTGTGTATTAGTGTACATGTACTCTGTATTATGCAGATATTAATGTACGAACTTCTGAGAAAAAATATCTTTGTTTGTGGTCTCCCTGTTTGTGCGGTCAATTGCTAAGTCTTATTTCAGGTATGAAGCTCCGGAAGTGCCAGAAACACAATCTGGAGCTCTCTCGAATGTGGTTGGAGACCTATCTGAGTATGAAACGGAAATTGAACTGAAGGCCGGGATAGAAAAGCTAGAGAAGGAACAGGCCGTTGTCCTAAGCTCTCTTCAGGACAAATTTGACCCAGTGAGTGGTGGAGTGTGCCATGTTCCCTTGCAGATCTAATCCTGATAAAAATACTCTGCATTTGGTAAAGTGAGAGTTTTCATCAGTGGCTTGTCCAAGTGAAACTGTGACTTTACAGTTCTGTGATGTGATCAGGTTGTATTTCAGTGTGGTGTAAAGCCCTTTTGTCACTTGCAGGTTGCTGATAACCAAGCCTGGGAAATTCAAAGATTAATCACAGAATTCCGTCGCAAGGTGCACATGTACTAATGCCTCACCATGGTTCTTGCTCTTTCTTCACTGCTGTCCTCGCTCCTCTGTATCCTGTATGTAGTTGAAGGCCATTAGGAGAGCAAAGAGAAGTGGGATCTACATTGATGAACCGTCTCAGGAGTATTCCAAAGAGCCCAGAGATGATGTTGAGGAATCTCTTGAACAAAGTGGCAACACAGACCGCCTTCCAAGCATTGACGAGATCGAAGCCAACATGGCTGCTGGTCAGCCCCTATCTATGATATGTGTACATAGTATAGACTCTGGTGTATGTAACATTGTGTGTAGTGTAGTCCATGAAGTGTAATATATGTAGCATAGCGTGTGTGTAGCATAATGCATGTAGCATAATGTGTGTATACGTATATGTACGTAGCAAGTGTGTGTGTATGTAGCATAATGCATGTACCATGGTATGTGTGTATGTAGCATAATGCATGTAGCATAGCATGTGTTTAGGTAGTATAGTGTATGTAGAATAGTGCGTGTATGTAGTATAATGTATGTAGCAAATTTATATAACATAGAGTACGTATGTAGCATTGTGTTAGTACAGTGTGTGTCTTATAATATGTGTGTAACTTGTACCATGGGCGACAGGGAAAGCTATTGACCTTTGTTTTTACCTGATCAGAAAAGTAATTAAGGAATTTTATTCTCATTTGCTTGTAGAGTTACAGAGTATATTGTCTACAACTGAAGTGGCTTTGAGACGAGAGAGAAATGTATGCATGTGGTAATTGGTACTTGATGTATGTAGTGTCTGTGTTCACTGCTATCTCATGGTCACCTCGACTACAGGCACTGTTGGTGATCAGAGAGACTTTAAGAGACGAGATTGAGAAGGAAAGAGCACTTATTGCACAGTACAAGGACGAACTGAAGAAGAGAAAGCCTCCAAAAGAGAATGATCACGAAGAATCGGTTTGTTTCATGAGTGTACCTATGGTGTGTGCCTACATCTGAATTGGCAGTGAGTCTACCAACCCGTGGACTTGGTTTATGTACACAACCAATGTGGCCTGAAGTGTGTGTGGTTGTACGTATACAGATATATGTGATAACTGTATTTCTATTGTACTCGGTAGGGGGATGAAGCTGTTCTAGAAGCAAAGTTCCTCTCAGCCTTAAAGGAAGTTAGAGACTTGAGAGTGAGTCTGTTCATTACACATCCATACAATTTTTTCAAACCTTTTGCATACATCCTCAGACCACCTTCATCCCTAGTACGTCCTGGTTCGCATAGGAGTGGTACTGTACCACTGCTGACATGACCTACGTAAGGTGACGTTAGTCTAGGTATTAGTCACAACTTCTTGCCTCATCCTTGCGATAGGGAGATGTTGGAGCTAGTAGCTAGACTGAGTGTATGTGCCAGGACTGGTTGTAGGGCCCTATTTACTGTACTCCGGTGGTGCTTGACTGTGTGATCACCCACCCTACATACCAAGCTCTTGGTATTCCCTTTCTGTAGAATGAAAACGAGAGTCTGAAAACAAGCATAATGGAAGAAATGGAGCAGATTGCGCTTCTAAGAGTGATTGAGAATGATGGAGGGTTTCAATGAATCTCCACTGTAATGAACAACAATTTTGTTTTTTGTAACTGCATGTACTGCACAGCCTCAATGCCAAGTTTATCAGGTATATTAATATGTATGGTGTCCCTGAAGGACAACAGTCCGATGTGTATGTTATGTTGACAGACACAAGGAACCATCTCACCCTGGACCATTTGTAATCGTTAGTGTGAAATAGTACATAAATTGAATGCATGAAGTGTTCCTGTAAAGCAGGAAATCCTATGGTAATAGATTGAAAGGGTGTGAGGGTGGTGAACTGAGCTCATTGAGGCATCATTGACGAGGCTGAATGGTTGAGAACCATTGACAGTGGACAAGTAGCAGGTTTGGATGTGTATGAAGAGGAACCACCCACCTACAAAGAGTACGTTGACCTGCCATCCCAAAGTGACAACCACTCCTCATTTTGGGGGGGTGCAGTAGAGGCTCAAACCAAAGTGGTTTGTGAAGTAGCAGAGCAGTTTGTGGAGGCAGTTTGAGGAACATGTCAGGAGTGGTCAATCTGTACAGTACTTAATAAGTAACTATGATTGCAGGTTGTTAGGTCCTGGAGGTAATTTAGCATGATAAGTTACTTATATTATCATTTTACTAAGACATCATATAATTATTTTATATAAAAATTCATAGCACTTGTTTACTAGATTAATTTTATGCTAATTTATAAAGATTCCGATGACTAGTGTAGATGTGTATATTATAGCATGCAATGTTAATTCATTATCGTCAAATTTATATACAGTGCATGCAATTTACATATGTATACTAAAAGTACATGTATAACGAGTAATTGGAAAAAAGAATAAATCAGCAATTTATAATGAACAAAAAGAAACTGTTGCAATCTTTTAGAGTAGGACTAAAAGAGTAAGTACGTATGGGCGAGTATAGGGGAGAAAACGCCAAGGACCTTTTTGCATAGCTCATGGGAATGGGGGCATGTCAACTTGATATTTTTCCCAGACCTAGCTGGGGATGTGAAATAGCATTTGAAACAATTCCTATCTCCATAGTTAACCCACAACCCAGGCTACATTCAGAGGTGCTTAATATGATTTCAATGTATGGGAGAGTACGTATAGAGGAGAAAACACTAAGCACCTTTTTGCATAGCTCATGGAAGAGTGGGGGTGTCAACTTGATAATTTAGCCAGACCCAGCTGGTGATATGTACTAACTTATAAAATGACTCCCATCCCTGTGGGTGGCCCATAACCCAAGCTACATTTGGAGGTGTTTAATATTTTTTCAAATGTATGGGAGAGTATGGGGGAGAAAACGCTAAGCATCATTTGCATAGCTCATGGGAAAGTGGGCATGTCAACTTGATAATCAGGCCAAATCTAGCTGGGGACGTGAACAAACATTTGAAACAATTCCCATCTCTGTAGGTGGCCCATAATCACAGCTACATTTGGAGGTGTTAATTATTGTTTAAGACATGGGCATGAGCATTATGACATATAAAATACGGAGTCCCGAGGGCGAGTGTATTTTATATGTCATAGTGCCTGAGTGTCCATGTCTTAACCAGTATAGCATTCATTGCTAACGCTTTATACTGTTACTAATGCTTTATACATTAAAAATTTGCTGTATAATAGTACTGTGTCTATGGTAACGGATGCTATTATTTTTTCAATATATGGGGGAGTATGTATAGGAGAAATAATGTTAAGCACCTTCTTGCATAGCTCATGGAAAAGTGTCATTGTATAGTGTCATCAGTTCCCATCTCCCTAAGTGGCCCCTATCTCTATCTACATTCGGAGGTGCTTAATAATTTTTTAATGTATGGGAGAGTATAGGATAAATGTGCTTAGCTCCTTTTCACATAGCTCATGGAAGAGGGAGCATGCCAATCTGATATTTCAGCCAGACCTAGCTGTTGATGTTACTAGCTTATGAAGCACTTTCCATCTCTATATGTGGCCTGTAGCTACATTCGGAGGAGTACAGACCACATACACAGATGCACCTTTCTCCCTATTCTCTCACATACAAAACAAATATTAAGCACCTCTGAATGTAGCCAGGGTTACAGGCCATGTACAGAGATGAGGAGTGCTTCAGTATTTACCCATCACAACTAGGACTAGATCCAATATCAGATTGACACACCCCCTCTGACATGAGCTGCATAAAAGGTGCTCAGTGCTTTTCTCCCTATTCTCTCCCATACATTGTAATTATTAAACACCTCCAAGAAATCAATTTCCATCCCAAGCTAGATCTGGGCCAAATATCAATTTGATGTGTCCCTTTAGCCAAAAGCTATGCCAAAGGGGTGGATAGCATTTTTCTTCCTATCCTCCCACATATTGAAGATGTCATGAATAATTGATGAATTATTTCTGTAGATTGAGAAATTGTGGTTATAGAGACAACAGTTTGACCTTATAGGACCACAAACATTGCCAAGTACATGCAATCTCCTAAAGAGGTGTTTTTATGCCATTTTTGTAGGTTTGAAAAGTGCACAAACATGTGGTGCTAGGACCAGAATTTGGCCTCATAGCACCATTGTGAATAACTAGGATTACAGGCAACATGCGGAGATGGAGAGTGTTTCAGAATTTAGTTTCTATCACAAGTTATATCTGGACAAAATATCAGCTTGACCAGCACTCTCTGCCATGAACTATATCAAAAGGTGTTTAGCGTTCTTCTCCTATTCTTTTCCATACATTGGAAATACCATGGCTGTATTCAGACTTATTATGATCTGAAACTTGCCGCACCCACGCATGAACCCACATACATAGATGCTTTTTTCTGTAAAGTACATCTGTATTGCACATACACATACATGTTTAAGTATAATATTGTACATACATTGATGTACATAATACAATCTTGTGTACACATACATGTGTGCATGTTCTAAAACACACATAAATAATCTATATACAAAATGTTATGAATGCAGACTATGTATTACATACTGTATCGGGAGTGTAGCACACTGATAGATCTACAATTCAAATATAACTGTATAACGTGAAGCGTAACAAAATGGCTGACCCAGCGTTCCCGCTCCGCAGTAGCCAGCACTCCCAGCATAGTGCCATGTGGATTGTACCGGGCTTCGCGTTCTCAGAGTTTTGTATCGCTTGCGCTATCACCCGACTTAGTCAACCGAACGAATTCCTTTTGTTCAAGAGGAAGATTTTAACAGAGTTTACAGCTGTCTTGGCGTCGGAGAAGGGCCAGGCATTTGCGATATTCAACGAAGATTCCAGAGTCCAGCACCATCTCGCCTTCACTGCCTTAGGTACGTTCCTTTGGTCCCATACTTGTATTTTCAACTGCAATGAGAGTTTGATGGAATAATAGTGTAATGCTAACGGTCAAAATTCAATATTGACAGTGCGTCCATGTTGATGGCGTAGAGAGTAGATACGTATATACATGAAGTGGTGGAAATTATCCGAGTACATACAATGTCATGTGTATGTACTCAGGTAATTTGTCTGGAGAATCATCATGGTTATAGTGATGTTTTGATTATACAGCAAATCTGCTTTAAAGGCAATTAAATTATGCTGGTCTAGTTTATGCTTGTTTCCGAGTCTTTTGTTTTAGCATGCCTTATGTATGTATATGCATGGTGTATGTTTTTTGCTGTCATAATTATGACGTATTCTCCTTCTATAATACACTTTCAATGCATTTAGATATTCTGTGTGATGCAAATGCTGAGGAATTGTGGACCGTTGCTACTGATGGTAAGGCATGTCTAGGGAACAGCGCTGGCTATGACATCAACGTACCATTCCGTGTGTCAATGTGGTGTTGAGCTCTGTTGTGGGTGCCACGTTGAATAGCCCATGGCTAACTGTTCCCCACGTTAAATAAGAATCCCCGATACTTGATATCTGATCATATTTCTGACATTGTAGCTCTGCTGTCAGTCACCAGACTGTCCTCATCGAGACCACTCGCACTGGATGTACTCCAGGCTGTGTATCAGAGGGTTTGTGCGTCCAAGACAAAGGCCTTTCCTCATGGCAAGATGACAAGCAGGTACTTGAAGCTGATGTCATCCGTGTTGGAGCAGAGGAAGGATGTAGTTGTGGAATTCCTGAATCTTTGTGGTATGTACCTTGAATGAAATGTAGTGACATATTGTCTGTGTAGTATTCCGTGTAATGTGGTACCTGTTTGTGTGACATGATAATTTGTCTCCATGG
This sequence comes from Chondrilla cf. caribensis, assembly GCA_964020155.1. NCBI lineage: Eukaryota > Metazoa > Porifera > Demospongiae > Chondrillida > Chondrillidae > Chondrilla > Chondrilla cf. caribensis. The sequence continues at coordinate 3,413,942 of OZ026556.1, read as the reverse complement.
TGTTTCCATGGCGTTGGTCTATTATTATGTCTGTTTATAGATTGATTTTGTAATCCTTATGGATAATTAGCATGAGCTGGATTCAACCTGGAATATGGTACCAGCATGAAGTGCCTTTGTAATATTACACCACATGTACAGTAACTTGTAGCAAACACATTGCCTGTATAGTGTATACAGTAACATGCATGTAATGAGCACATCACCTGTGTACTAGGGTAGCATGTAGCAAACACGTCTATAATATAAATATTATATATATATATATACACAATGTGTTCACTGTATTTGTGCATACATGTGAAGTGTACATAGTAATGAGGCATGAATTTTGCATTGGATCACTAGTTGCTCAATTTTGTAAATTAATTTTTTTCTAATGATCATACAATGTGGGATTCTGTTGTATTGCACCGTACACTCAACAGTCTTAGAGTCATGGTGTGTGTGCAGTGGTTGGTGCCTGTAAACGTGATCATTTGTTTCCCAAGGTGGTTTCCTGGAGCTGCTCATTTGCCTCCTAAAGCACCAGGAATGGACAGTATCACAGAATGCTCTGTTGGTGACAAGTCACTTCCTACAAGACCACACCAAGAACACACTACCGAGTTTCTTTCTCATTGAATTGTGTTCTTGTGTCAAGAAACTAATGGTCTCCGCTAAGGCTAATGATCTCAGCATTTTACTCTGTAAGAAAAGAGCACTTGATCAGACTGATCATAGCCGTTGTGGTGACCTGTGTCCACTTCATGTCCTGTAGCAATAATGGAAGGGCTACTCTGCATTCCATCTTGCGCTCATGAGCTGTTGAGTGACAAGTCTGGTGACAGTAGAACGGCATATACAGTGGCAGCTGTGTTCAAACGTGTGAGTGGTTATCAGTACATCTGTCCTTCTGAAGACATGTTCAGTCATTCATACGTATTATGTTCAGGCCAGTATGTGGTAGCATGTGTGTATGAATGAATGTGTGAATGTGTAGTTGACGTGGGTAAGAGTAGGGTACTTTCAATTGTGTACTCATGTATGTATGTACATATGTCAGTTTATACATATGTATTTGTGTCTACATACATACGTACATACAGCTGCATTACTGTATGTACTGTTAATTTGCATAAAGATTGTAGAATGTGTGTGTGTGTGTGTGTGTGTGTGTGTGTGTGTGTGTGTGTGTGTGTGTGTGTGTGTGTGTGTGTGTGTGTGTGTGTGTGTGTGTGTGTGTGTGTGCACATGTATGTTTGGTCTCTCTTTGTATGTGTTTGTGTGGGTGCATGTACATGCATGCGAAAATCCAAGTTAAGTGTGCATGTGAGATTTGTGGTGTCAATTCATGCACACATACAGTAAACACATACAGTAACTCTACATGTACTTTTACATGTACATATGCATACTGTGGTGAATATACATATATTATATATTACATATACGTATATGGCAACTTTCTTTTGAGCGCCACTGTATGTACATACGTACATAGGTGCTCATGAGTGCTGACAGGATGCTGCAGGTCAGTGGTTTGCAGTGTCTGTGGTGCATCCTGGACCATCACCCTGGGTACACGGACTCACTGCTTCGGGAAGACATCGCTGAACTACTCTTCGAGGGACTGAAAGCAAAAGACGGGCAAACAGTGAAGTCTGTTGTCATGTGGCACATTGTACATGTATACTGCATCCATGAAATAATGTACCTAATGTTTATGTTCTTTCGTCTGGATGTTCAATAGTGTCAGTAAACAACACAGCCATATGGATAGGATGTATGTTTATCACAACACAGTGGAACCTCTACAATACTAATCTCCAAATAGAGGAAGCCTGTATTAAGGACACCATTTGTGTCCCCGTTATAAATTGTTGTGTCTTGATTGACTTCAAAAACCTCAGAATAAAAAACATATTATCAAAGTCCCTAGGTGTTTAGAATAGAGAGGTTCAACTGTGAGTCTTGTTGATCTGCTTACTGTAGCTAAATTTCCTTCCTTTTTCTCAGAGCCATTTACACCTGTCTGTGTGTGCTCGCCACCAACGGGACATTCTACAGCAACTTCCATGCTGTGTTTGGTATGGATCCCATTGTAGCAAACCTGCAACTAATGATGCAGCTCCGAAACTGGGAAAATGTCAGTTTGGGGTGAGTGTATGTGTATGTATATATACATATGTATGTACCTACAATGTCACGTACAAATAAGGAATGTAGTTATGGTCTATGATGAAGCCTATTAGTGTGGTATTGTACTGTATGTTGAGAGTGACACTCTATGGTCACTTACAGCCGAATATGGAAAGTTTCAACTAATAGCCGTCAACCACACCACCACCCACTTCCCTCCCCTCACACCCTCCCACTTCCCCTCACACCCACACACGTCCCTCCCTCACACCCACACACCCACTGACTTCCTCCTCCTCACATCCACCCACATTGTATTAAATTCACCTACTGCCTCTAAATTCTTCAAAATATATGTACACGCAAACCTCCGCACATACACACGTACATATATACTGGATTGCAGTATTTTCATCGGTGTCCTATACAAGACATACGTACATACAACATACCAGTTGTTCTAATACCTATGTGTCATGTATGATATACGTACCATAATAATTATCTGCAGACTTGTTGTACTACAGAATGTTCTATCAAAGTGAGTTATAACATGCATCCACACAAATATGTACATGTAATGTACATGGGTGTGCATTGCATTGAGACACAATGTGACATATGGTATATCACCATTAGGAAGGATTTGCGTGCGTGTGTGTGTGTGTGTGTGTGTGTGTGTGCGTGTGTGTGTGTGCGTGTGTGTGTGTTTGTTTGTGTGCCCATATACGTATGACATGTATACATATGTATAGTTTATGTGAGCATTAGCATGTAATCGTCTCCATTGCTATCCCATTTCCCCACAGGCAGCCACACAACATGCCACTGTTTACTGACACTACTCTCATAACACGTTTGCTGGAGCTTCACAAGAGTCTATTGTCTTCAAATGTGGATAGCCTCGAGCTTAAGGCTTATTCTAGTCTTGCCACTCTTCTCATGTGAGGAATGGTGAACTGCATATGTCAATATATAGCTGTGTATACATACATACATACAGTGAATGTGTGTAGATTTAGATGTGGATTTGATGTATGATGTTTGGTTCAATTCTATCAGGGAACATCACATCCCATCCTCATTCCAACTTCAAAATTTTCTGCCCATTCTGGCTCTCTGCCAATACAAATTTGACATCAAAGCAGAACTGGAAGACTCAAATCAACAACATGATGAGAGTTTGCTGACAGTGCATGCAAATGAGCCAAGTAAAAGTGATCGCGAAGGCCAAACTCAACTGCAAGAATTTTTACCAGTGATTAGAAACTTCTTCAGGTACACAGGCTTAATGTACAATAACCACAATGATGTGATCTACCATTTGCCATACTTACACGCACAGTCATGTTCAGCACCATACACATGTTTGTGTGTACAATTCCATTTGAGCCCATGTACTGACATCACCATGTCATACCATGTATGTAATATTTCTGGGAATTAGCTGTAATCTTCAAATCCGTTATCGGTGCATAGTGACTGATTGATTAATGTATAAATCACTGGAAGTAATTAAGTGGGTGTAACCAGAAACCTTCTCCACTTTATTAGACTGAGTAGTCATCCCATAGATGTGAAATGGAGTTTATAGAGTCCTTTTCACATTTCGGATACTCTTGAAGTGCAAAGTTGAACCCATGGAGTGAAGGTTCTGTTGGTAATAAGGCGGGGGTGGCTTCCTGTTCAACTCACTTAATTACTTCCTGTGATCAATTGATTTGGTAGGAGAAGGTCCTATTGCACATAAGCCTGTGCAAGGCCTAAAATTGACAAAATAAATTACTGGATTTATGCCAACCAGCTGAAAGAGACTAAAGTCTCCACAGCTGGGGGACCGAAGTCATATTTTGATGGCAACCAGTTGTGTGTTGGAATGGTAAGATGAGGACAGTCATTAACTGATGTACAGGGTGCACCACATTGAGGAGCTCAAATAAGAACGAAACAGCTGTCTGTGGTTCCTTTTTGATGATTTGGATGACTGAGAGGTTATCACTGATTACCATCAAATCAGACTTCGCCCCCCCCCCCCCAGCTGATGGAGACTTTAGTCTCTTTTTCAGCTGGCTGGCATAAATCCAGTGATATATTTTGTCAATCAATAGAGTTTTTTGCACTATTAACAATAATCAGATTTGAAATGAAAATTGATTAATTAATCAATTAAATGATTCTTTGTCCCAGCAGTAATATGTACATCCATACTTGTATATATATACAATATGTACTTATGTATGTAGCATGAAAATGTACAGTATGTACTGTACCATACATATGTATTAGTCACAACCATTAATTAAATTCATGCTACTAATTGTGCACAAACAGTTTTAATTCTCATCCACTCAGAACACGAGTGTGTGAAACATACACAAATACTCTAATTTGTTGCATCTCATTTTGTTCCTTTGTTCCTCTTCAATGTAGCATCTATCTGACAAGGATTGAACAAGACAAGACTGAAGAGATGCTGTCATTTGTCCTGCAAGCATTCGAGACCTCCATTGTTCCAACATTCTTGGTTGAGTTACATTGTTGCAATTGACTTTTTACTTATATTTCACGTCAAATACTCCACTCGTCCTGTATACTCAAACTTGTCCTGTACTCCACTTGTCCTGTACTCCATTTGTCCTGTACTCCACTTGCCCTGTACTCCATTCATCCTGTACTCCACTTGTCCTGTACTCCACTTGCCCTGTACTCCATTCATCCTATACTCCACTTGCCCTGTACTCCACTTGTCCTGTACTCCACTTGTCCTGTACTCCATTCATCCTGTACTCCACTTGTCCTGTACTCCACTTGCCCTGTACTCCATTCATCCTATACTCCACTTGCCCTGTACTCCATTCATCCTATACTCCACTTGTCCTGTACTCCACTTGTTCTGTACTCCACTTGTCCTGTACTCCACTTGTCCTGTACTCCACTCATCTTGTACTCCACCTGTTCTGCACTCTGCTCACTCTATGTCTTTGGTGACTGCATGCACTGTAGTTAACTTATGGATCAGTTTTGGAGAAGAATTGCATTGCTGTGTTCTCTCTCGGATCTGATCTGATGGACCAGTTGGATACCAGTGCTTCCAGACTGCTAGCTAAACATCTTGGTACAGTACATACAGACATATTGTACAGTGTACGTATATACATATATACATACAATGTCATACTTGTATACAAGTATACAGTACTTTGCAATAATGTTACTAGGTGTGGCCAGTGGTTCATGCAATGCACACTATATCACTACCAAGCACACTGGACCAGCGACAATAGTTGTCACTGGAAGAAGTACAGCAGCACTGTCTAATCTACGGTGACTATATACAAACTATGTTTGTATATTGTTTGTTGTTTGTTTTATTTGTACAGGTTTAGGTATGTAAATTTATCATTCTGTCCAATCTGTGTTTCATCCTATAATAGTCTGTCATTGTGTTCAGTTGTAGGTGGATTTGTTCATATTGCACTGGAGGCTGTGGATATACCATCCATAAACCAATGGTGAATGTTTACATATGTACAAAGTGTATGTACTGTAAGTACATACGTATGTACACACTATATACAAGTATGTATTGATGATGATAATATAGTGTGTATGAACAACAAACAATAAACAACAACATTTGTATGCTATAGTTTAGTTTTTATAACATCTGGTACATGCATACATAGTATTTTATGTGATTAAAGCTACATCAAGTGGAATGCATATAGCTCTCCTCATGGACTGGTACTGGAAAAGGAATTTCTTCTAACCAGAATTATCTTGCATCGGCAGAATCAGGGTTCAAACTGTCCTTGACCTATCTTCAAGCTGTCAAACCTTTCAGCTTTGGCAGAGTTTGAAAACAGCTTTGTCAACTTTCTCTGTTCATACTCATACTTCGATCTCCAATGCAAGGATGGTCTAAAGTACACAGAAGTACTGCCTCTTTATGTATCAGTGTACCATATGAATCCACAGGTACACAGATTAGAACACTTATGTACTGTCTGTTGTACTCTGTAATGCAGTGCTGATCGCAGTAAGGTGGTGGACAGATTCCTCACTGTTACCTGTACTAAGAGCATTGAATTGTTGGATGCTGCAGACAGCCACTATACCAAGGAAGTACTAACATCGCAAGTTACAAAGTTAAGAGGTTGGCGTGTGTGTGTACTGTATGTCATGATAAACGTCATTCAACTGTTGTATTATAGTGTATTGCTAACATTCTTCTCTTCATCATGTGTGTGTTTGTATGTGCCAAACGTACATGCTGTAAGACATACATACGTATGTACACAATATGCCATATGGTTGCTTGTATGTATGAACATAAAGTATGTATATTATACTATTATTATCTATATTATATTTAACTTGTAGTACATATAGGTATGTACATATTGGATAGAGTATCAAGTTTACATATAAGGAATACTGTTAACATACGTACATACATACACAGTACGTATGTGCTTACGTGCTTACATATGCATGTACAGTATGTGCTTGCATATGTTCCACTCTTATAGCATTTGATGTACAATACAATATATAGTGATATGTACAGGACCTGTATACAACACTCGTGTGTAGTTCCCTCACTTATGTACATACGTACCTACATATGTAGACTCAATGTTGAAGTGCATCAAGAGTACTGCCTTGCTGGTTGGATCTTCAGTGGACACCACATCAGTCACGAGGGACATGAGAACAAGGCAGGGTCTGCTCTGTCTATTGTTTGTTGATTGTCTCCATGGTAACAGGTCAGCATGTGGCCGTGTGTACATCATGTGGTTCTATTCACTGTCACGACCTCACTGTACAGTACAGTACAGTTCATGACCTCACTGTACATTACAGTCCACGACCTCACTGTACAGTACAGTTCACGACCTCACTGTACAGTACAGTCCACAACCTCACTGTACAGTACAGTCCACGACCTCACTGTACAGTACAGTCCACAACCTCACTGTACAGTACAGTTCATTCATAATACATATGTACAGCCCATACTGTACCTACTGACCAAGCACTCTTAGGGGAACATCAAAATGTTCTTTCATCAGAGGTAATTCCTGTCAGTACTGGTTGACATGAAGTGTGTAATCTATGCCAATATTATTATAATAATAATTATTTTACCTGAATACCAAATACCAAATAACAATCCTCTGTATTATCTACTGAGTCACATTAATTACAGACAAAAATGAAGATATAAAGTTTGGCTATGACAGACTAATACGCAATTTACCGGGTACATGTGGCTTACGTTGTACACTGTCCAAATTTAAATGGCTTCTCCTCCACTCAGACTGTTAGCAATGGAGGGATTACAGAATCTGATCAGCAATATTGTGACATCCACTCCACATCTCATCAAGCTACCAGTGGCCACATTAAGGCACTTGATATTTATAACATCAGTAAGTGTATACGTACATACGTACGTTTATCCATATTAGATATGCAGGACATTAATGTACATGTACATACACACAAATGTGCTCATGAGTGTGCTTGACCCTACATTGTGGCAGATAAATGGTGTTTGAGTTGACTTTGAGTAACTAATCCACACTTACACTAACATTTGTACTTACACTGTATACATACTGTAAGAATGTATGAGTGTACGTGAGGATACAGATGTAGTGTAGTACATGACAAGGGTCTATAACAAGACCAAAATATGTACGTATGTATGTACTGTATGTATACTTATGTATTGTATGTTACATATGTGTACAGTACATGCATATGTATATACATTCCTATATACATACTTACCTATGTATGTGTGCTTATGTATGTACCTATTGTGTGTAGGTATGTGACAGTGATGCTCACTCAGACCTTAAAGGGTACCAGCTCTTCCAAAGCTCACAACAGACACTTCTACAGGCTCTGTCCAACTTACCAGATCCTTCGGTTGTATTTGTACCCCACCCTACCCCCCTGGAGTGGATTATAAGGCATTTTGCTGCCATCCAGAATATCAGTCCTGTCATTTCCTCGTGGGTTAGTTTGAAGACAGTGTGTACATAAACATACGTATATCTACATACTGTATCTACGTTCATACGTATGTACAGTGACTGTCTGAACCATACAGCTATCGAAAGTTGTTGTATTGGACAGTTGCCAAGATGCCAACAAGCATTTCTTTGGGCAAGGTCCTCAGGAGTATCTTGTTTCATTTGCTATACACTGGAAGCAAGGATGTGAAATGTTGTTGGTGTGTGTGTATGTGTGTGCATGTGTGCATGTGTGCGTGTGCATGTGTGTGTGTGTGTGTGTGTGTGTGTGTGTGTGTGTGTGTGTGTGTGTGTGCGTGTGTGTGCGTGTGCATGTGTGCGTGAACATACGTATTGCATGATACTATATTTCCTTATAGACATCTTGTTACTGTACACTGTATGTATACTCTTGTAATCGGGTTATCTAGACAAAAGTCGAGGGTCATCTCTCACCTTTGTAAGATTTCTACTCCTCCCATTGTAAACACTTAGCAAACATGTTCAACTACAGTACTTTCCTACAAACGTAGTCTGTATCAATATGCATCCTTCCCCATACAGTAGGCACATCTCAACAAACCTCACTAATATACATACATATAAACGTACATACCATAGGCATATACTGTGTACGTATACTTAATGTACGTATGTAAGGACTCACATAGTGGTTTTGTATGTACTAGCATGCAGATTTACACACATCTGCTCAGGTGTACATACACATGTATCTACTTGTCCTCTCCTGTGTACTTAGAACTTACTAATTTCTAGCGACTGTCCAGAGACCTGCAGCCGTACAGCTGATGTGATCCACTTGACCATATCTAACTGTACTGAACATCAAAAGGAATCCACACTGACATCAACAATAGCCTCAACACTTGTAGGTCACCTATCCAACCAGAGTGATACCTTGAGAGGTGACAAAATGACAATTACTACGCTGAATAGTGCTTGACCTTTCCAAATTCCTCCAGTTGATAAGGCACAAAGAATATTGTCAATTTTGTCCCACATTTACGGGAATCCCGGGAGACTGAGAGTGGACCAGCCTGCAGTCCAGACCATACTCAAGCTGACTCGCAGATCAGTCAACATGATGACCAGAACCAGTGGAGACCAGCAGGGGATACTCTCGCTGGAGGTGTTGAGGTTACTGTACTCACTTTTGACATGTAGTGAGTCCACTCCTATCACAGGTTAGCACCATGAAGAAAATCAACTTCTTTATGCACTTGTGTTTACATACTACACATTTGTACATTCTGTATGTGCATATGGTTCAGTATGTGAAGAAGTGTGCATATGTATTATATTGTACTCATACAAATGTGGCTTATTGAATTTTAGATACACTGGTCAGTTATCTGATAGGAAATGAAACGTTTCTGCAACATTTGGTTGGATCTCTGCCCAAGACACCTAAACCCAAGGTACTATACCGCTTGTGCAATATGTGCACGGTTCAGCACTACCTATATACTGTATGTACAGTACTTTGAAATACATGTACAGTTCTCTACATGTTGGTACGGATCTTGATTATGCCTGTTGTGGTTGTGTGTGGCGAGTAGGTACTGAATGTATGCATATCTGTGTGTACGTGTGTGTGTGTGTGTGTATGTGCACACATGCATGTACATACATACCTATATTTCATACATGCTGGTATGTTGGTACAGAATCTATGTTCTGTCATGAGAGTTTTGGTCTAGGTGAATTTTCGGTCCGTCGGACCAAAATTACCTCGACCGTTTTTCCAGTGACAGTTTCACTGGTCACCTACAAAACCCAATTAATGCAGTTAGCCCATCCTTCCTTTGTTGTCACTAGGACCACAGTATCCTATCGGCCCATGCCTTGCTGGTATGCTCAGGACTAGTGTATCACAGCAGTCAGTCACAGGTTGGCCCTAGACCTACTCACACAGTATGGTGATTATGTATGCATGTACGTAGGTATTCATTAGCTCATTTGTACACATACAGTATGCATACAGTATATGTAGTATAAAACCAACTACTATGTATTAAGGGGGAATATGTACTTACAGTTTGTACAGCACATGCATAATTATGTAAAATAACAGCATTGATTTGTACGTAATAGTTGTATCCTGGTGTAGTGAATGATGTACACTTTATACTGCAAATGTGTGCATATATGTATGTAAAATAGAAATGTGTTTGCTAATTTCCTGCCCTGTTCACACACAATTAATACCAACAATGAAACTTGTCTGGTGACCTGTGCTACATGGGTTATGTACACACAGTTTCTCCTTGGATCTACCCCTCAACCAGGGTACAAGTACATATATATGCAGCATACCTACGTACATACGTATGTACTATATTTATAGTAACAGCACATTCTCCTTTGTTAGATTGTTGGCAGTGTGGAGCTGCAGCTACCCACCTTCTCTCTCCTGGCGGCTCTCCTCAACTGCATTGCTTTAGTTCAGTGTGAGTGGATCGAGCAGCAAAACTTGGTTCCATATACCCATAAAGCTATGCATACGTAGTACAGTATTTAGAACCTGTGTACAGTACATACGTATGTATTTACATGTACGGTGTACATCTATGTATGTATGTATGTACTTATGTACATGGTAGGTACATACATATGTACATACATATAACAATGGAGGTATTATTTTATATAGTTAGGAACCAACTTTTGCTAATTAAGAAATATGATTTACTGTTATCAATGGCTACTGCTATACAGCAGGAAATATTTGCTTGGAAACTACATTGAATGGTTTGAATTGAAAAGTCCTACACAATGTGTGTGTGTGTGTACGCATCCATAATATGTGCATTTTACAATGGGTAGTTTTCACAAGGAAGCCTGAAACTGAAACTTTGTAAAATTTCTCACTTTACAGTATCTATACTGCATGTATGATACAAGCTGATGATGTATGGATGTATGCTTCTAGCTATATATGTGTACTTGTATTGCTTTCTAGCTGCAGCCATACAGATGTGGTCGGCCATTTTTGTATCCAATGGCAACCTGAAGCCTTTCTCATTATCAGCAGTTGAATTCAGGTCACAAGACGCGACCACAACAAAGGGGCCACGGACTCACAAAGAGAGCCTCATATTCACTTTGCATTTCATATTGCAAAATTTAGTGCTAAGTGTAAGTGTTCAATGCATACGTATATGTAAGATGAATAATATTATTGATATTTTTTCCAGTACAAGATTCATATATGTTTGCACAGCGTAACCTTAAGCCTAATAACATGCTTGCTTTACACACTTGTATTCAAATGGAGCGTTTATAATAGCTACATATGTATACTGTGTGGACATGCAGATCATGTATGATCAGCCGACTGGAGTGTCTACATACGTATGTACATTTGTGGAGTTTGAGTACCCCTGTTTTTACAGTCTGTAACACATACTGTACATGCATGCATGTGTGTGTGTGTGTGTGTGTGTGTGTGTGTGTGTGTGTGTGTGTGTGTGTGTGTGTGTGTGTGTGTGTGTGTGTGTGTGTGTGTGTGTGTGTGTACATAACCCATTGTTAGAGTCCCTGCATTACCCTAGGACATTGATGAGGTCAGCAATGAAGCAGCAACTTGTTTGATGCTACTTTTCGGGTACCTCAAGAAGACTAACCCAAAACTAGGTTTGTGAGGACAGATTCAGCTGCATGATACATTCACACTGGTTGGACACACATGCACACGTACATATGTACACATGCATATTATGAAGGTATGTACGTATGTACAGTGTGTGCTGTGTGTGTTTCACATGAATTCTATTACCTATGTATGTAGCGGAAGCTCTCACTCGGCACAAGTGGTCAAGTGTCCTTCTGGATTACATCGACAGTAGACTGAAGCAACCCAGCAATAGTGTGTTTGCAGAGTTGGCTGACCTGGTGAGTGCATGAGACTACCAATCCCTCTATTGAGCACTTCAAGGCATTTTAAGCTAGAGAGCCATATCCAAATACTGTGCTAGATGATATCAACCCAATAGTAATGTGTGACTCCTGACTGCATGGGATACTATTGGTGTAAATGTACCTTGTCACCTATGGTGGAGGGATTACTGCAATATAAGAGTTGAGGCATAATTGTTATTTAGATGGTTAATAAATGTAGACTTTATTTTAACAATGTAGTGTAGAATTTTGAAACTTGGAATCCCGTAGCCTGGTGTGACCACCCTAGAAAACCCCTTCTCTGTTGTAACAACCATTGCTGGACTTTTAAATTAGGGCATACTGAAATTACACTTCCCTTGTGCTGTGTACTTTATGTTTCCTCCCTTGATTCCACAGATTAGAACCGGGAGGGTACATCCAGTTCCCTTCAAACTACGCATGCCACCTTTCACATCAAAATAAGTGGTGTCAGTACAGTTTTTAAGTATTATGCGTATGGCACATGATTTACTCGTGATGACGTCAATTAGTATACGGAGTTAAACTTTTGGCGGGGTTTCGCGGGAAGACGGCCATGGCTCAAAAGGGACTTTTGTAAGGATGCTGTTGGCAGTATGCATGGATTGTGATGATTTCTATTGTTCGATGGAGATTAGTGCATATGAGACAGATCGGAAAGTTTCATAAAGAACCTTACTCTGGGAGAAGGGTTCTATTAGGAGTTTTAGCTGATACGTTATCAGATAGTTATCCTTTTCATTTGGTTGGTGCTCAAAGGCTCTATCACCATAAGAGTCGACCTGTACCTAGACCATTTGTTCACATCTTCGGCAGCTCTCCACGTTTTAACTCTGGGTTAGCACAACCGTTGACTGTTGAATGAAGAGCACTGTTTTGCACTGTACATTTGGTGCCTGGCGGGTAGGGGGTTCCCCTTTTCCCAGTAGCCCCTACTGTCGGTGATACGACCCACAGTGTACTCGTGGTATAGTCGTGTATTACATTGTGTTACATCACCATTGAACTCATATAGGACAGTCCAAGGGTATTGTCATGGTGTGTGCTCAGATAATATCAACTGCTGGTATGTTTGTATTATCTGTGGCCCGGTGTGTCTACAATTGGACGAGTGTGATTTGGCACTTTTAAAGTAGTGTTATTCCTGGATCACTTGCCCTGTGTCATACTGTTATTACAGATAGAGATAGTTGTGGCTGTAATGGTGTGAAGCAGGGCAAGTAATCCAGGAATGCGATTTCTTGGAGATGAAAAATGCACATCTGTTACTGGAGAACATTTATTATGGAATTTGTGTGCATGAGTGTCCTACAATATGGTATGCATATGTCAGATTACAGTGATGAGCGTTTGATTGTGTGAAGCCCAGGTACTGTATGACTGTGGTCCCATTGGATCGTCCACTGGTTCTAGTGTTGTGGCTTATCCTTGATGGTGTTGTGACCACGTGCTGCTTGTTGCACCCTGTACACGTACGTATCTCCACTTCCATTTGCTTGTAGGTCTTTTTTCACAAAAGTGAGCTCACCACCGAGTGTGAACAAATCTGGAGGGAAGAGGTTTGTGGATTGTTAACTGCTCATCGGATTGTTTCACGTTCATCATCGTAATTATCCCTAGCAGGCCATTTGATGTACATACATGCAGTAAATGCATCATATTTCCAGTAAACACACAAGCACATATGAAAAAAATGTGGTCATGCATATATTACTGGAGCAACCATTAGTTCATAACCTTGTCCAACTAACAGAGGTAGTGATCCTTGTTTGTTACAATTGATGAGGTCTAGCTGTAAAAGGGGTGTGTATGTTTGAGATCTATCTGTAAAAGGGGAGTGTATGTTTGAGATCTATCTGTAAAAGGGGTGTGTATGTTTGAGATTTAACTGTAAAAGGGGTGTGTATACACTTGATCCAACAATCAAGTATGCATGTGGTTGGGGTCTAAAAGTGGGAGGTAAGGTGAACGAGATCATAATATGTAGACCCCTGTGTGGCATGGTGTATGTAGGACGGGAGGAAGTAGAGGGGACAGGAGTTTAAAGTGTGGAGAAACCCTGAGGATATTGCATATTCTCAGGTTATCCATCTTTTATTCTATTGATTTCAGTTCATCCACCGATACCACAAGCGAGTCTCCCATCGAGAAGAAACCTGTACGGAAGAGAAGTCGGATAGAAGACAGTGACAGTGATGGAGATGAAGCCACCACACCACCTGTAGCTGTGCCAAGTGAACTTCCTGCCAAAGTAGCTAAACCAAATTCCACTCCTCCAACCAGTAGTAGTTCGAGTAGAGAGCCTTCTGGAGTGAAGGCAGCTGATATGCTGAAAACCCCTCCAAAGAGGATTACGGCACGGAAACATACGGGAGTAGTCAAGAGATCGCCACCCTCTGGAGTCAGTGACAATGGTAAGGAGAGCAGTGTGACCTCGCCTTCAAGTGCAGAGGAGAAGATGGACTCTGTGTCTGGAGAAGATGCTGTGGTCAAGAACACAGAAGAGGCCGTGGAACAAGATTCTAAACTGAAGGTTGAGGAAGAAAAAGACGTGTCTAATTCTTCCACTAGTAAGGTTTATTCTGAGAATTATGTTTTCAACAAGTATGTATGTCCTGTATATTTCATGTGCATATGTACTGTATGTATGTATGTATGATGAAGATGTGTGCATGTGTGTGGGAAACATTTATTTGTACAGTTTATGTTAATTTTGTACACAGCAGCTGCTAAATCTCCTGAAGTTGTAGTGAAACAGAAGCCAATGTGTCCTGAAGTGAAATTGTCGGCAAATCAAAAGAAGAATACAACCTCTTACGATCCTTCTAAAGAGAAATATGATCCTTTAGCTGATGCTTGTTGGAATCAAGGACAGAAGTACGTAGGTAGACAGTAACTGCTGTAGAACCCAAATGGCCATATAATATCTTCAGCACTAAATATGTAGTTTTTTTAGAAATAATTATTGTGTTGAGGTATGTTCTTCATTCAGGGTCTTTTATCATTGTGTTTCTTGATTCAGGGTCCCTTATGTTGCTCTGGCAATGACCTTCCAGTCTATAGAATCAGTGTCAGCGCGGCTCAAGATAATCTCCAATTTAGCAAATTTCTTCAGATCAGTCATTGCCCTCTCCCCGGAAGAGTTAACCAAGTGTGTCTACTTGTGTTTGAATAAGGCAAGTCTGAGTGTGTGTGTGTGTGTGTGTGTGTACATGTGTCTTACATGTGTGTTCTTATGTTTGTGAGTGTGGGTATGTTTATGTGTGGATATTGGTGGGTGTGGCTGTGTACACATCTGCATGTACATGTGTGTAATACTTTCATCCTTAATTTTAGTAAAATTATTGTAGTAACTTGATGTATGCAGGTTGGCCCAGCGTATGAGGGGCTGGAACTGGGAGTGGGTGAGTCCCTGTTAATTAAAGCCTTGGCGGGAAGTACAGGACGGACGGTGGATCGCATCAAGTCTGACAAAGTGGACAAAGGAGACCTCGGTCTTGTGGCTGAGGTGATGTGAAGTCACTGTCTTGTGATATGCACAGACAACCAGTAGTCTCTGCTGGTCTTATCGCTGTCCACCTATCTATTAGTGGTCTCCCATGTTTTCACTCCCAGTGTTATCAAGGACTCATAGCTATTATTACTTTTTTACTCCAGTATACACTGTACGTATGTAGAAGGGTTCTGTGATCACTTGTACTTTACAGCAATGTTGTCACATTCCGTATGTCAGTCATAGGATGCCCATATATGTATGTACGTACATAGGTACGTATGTAGGTACATGGACATGCACTTGTGTACATGTGTGTATGTGTATGTGCATGACGTGACTGCTCAGTCTACTTGTGGTTCCAGACGAGTCGTAGTAACCAGAGAATGATGTTCAAACCTGCTCCTCTTACTGTGAGTGGCGTGTTCACCAAACTGAAGGAAATAGCTACCATGTCAGGGAGTGCCGTGAGTTTGGTTCTGCCACTTGACATGTTGTTCAAGTTGTGAGTCATGCCTGTTGAATGTTGGCTGTAGTCCATGCAAAGGAAGACGGACATCATCAAAGGGATGTTTGTGGCCTGCTCTCCCCCTGAAGTGAAATACCTGGTCCGCTCTCTCGGAGGCAAGCTGAGGATAGGTCTAGCAGAGCAGTCAGTGTTGCAGGCACTAGCACAAGCAGTGGTCCTGACCCCCCCACAGCAAGGTGGGTCACCAACTATGGCAGTATGAATGCATATTTACATCACCGTCTACATAATACATGCTTACAATGGGTTGGTCACAGAATACTGCAGTGGAAGTGTGTCCCTGTGTGCATAAGTATGCATGTACATGTATACAGTAGGGGGTTGGTCATAGAGCATCGCAGCAGATGTGTTCCACTGTCTACATACACATGTAATGTACATTAGGTTGATCACAGGACACTGCAGCTTGCACGAAATGGATACACCATGGCACTTTGTGGTTCAGCTATTTTAATGAATGTTCCCACGATTACTGCTTTCAAAGGCTGTTAATTGGCATCTATGTATCAATGACTGTGATTTGGTGTTAATTGACATCAAACAATTGACCTAAACTTTTGAATTCTGACTCGACAGTTATTATGCAGTGTTGTACATGATTCCAATCAATATTACGTGGTAGTTGATTGGATCCATGTAATATTTTTTTACCAATGGGAAAATCCATTGCAACATTAGTTAGTGTATTTTTCAATCACAAAAGTTGGGTTTACCAGTTGTAGTCTTTGCTTGCTGAATCACACTTGTCAGTTGCACAGTCCGGAGCATTTCATCCACATATGTGCATTGTCAAGAGATATGTACGTAAATATATACGAGATATTTATCTCTGCAGAATGGCCACTGACTGTGTTGGATGCAGGGAAAGAAATGAACTCAGAAACTCTGAAGAAAAGAATCTCGGAGGCAGCTCTCACCATCAAAACCATATACTGGTATGTCTGTCCACCAGTGTCCATGTGTGCATATGGTATGCAATGCATATATGGAGTTATGTGCGTATGTACTTTTAGTTTACATACGTACAAGTACGGCACGTATATTAGTGCAAAGTGCAGGTGTATGTACTGTACGTACATATGTATATGATCTAGTCAGATCCTTTCCTGTTCCTGGTTCAGTGAGCTGCCCAACTATGATGTCATTATTCCTGCTCTGTTCAAGCATGACTTGGACAAGTTACAAGATCATGTCAAGCTCACACCAGGTGAGAGCATGCTGCTTGTGTGGTGTGGGAGGACACACATGGGCAGTGGAACCTGTGTATTCAATTCCACTCCTTGTCAACCGCAGTCCATTACAATGGTAGCATAAAGGGAGCGTGTACCAACTGTACTGGACATCAGATGTTGAATACCTTACGTACGTACATCCTCTGTACAATGTGGTACACGTTTCTAAATAATGCCCACTGTTATATGAAATTAATGTGCCACCAAGTAATCCCACACTGTACACTATCTGAGGGTCTGAATGTTGGCAAGTATCTGTGTGAACTAATCAGGATAACCAAGCTGCTTTGCATTGCTGGGTTTCATAATAATTGCAATGTTTCACCCTCTTGGGCTTCTTCAGGCAAAGATGTCCAAGAAGATGAACAGTGCAATTATTTGCCAACAAGTGACATGCGTAATTGTCCAAATAAATATACATCAATCTATTATGTATGAACATACTGTAGGTATTCCCTTGAAGCCCATGCTGGCTCACCCAACGAAGGGCGTGCAGGAAGTCCTGAGGAGGTTTGAGGGGGTGGAGTTCACCTGCGAGTACAAGTACGATGGTGAGCGTGCTCAGATACATGTGTGTGAGGGCGGGGACACCCGTGTGTATAGCCGCAACCAGGAGAACAATACCAACAAGTACCCAGACATCATCGAGAGAATGCCAAAGGTAAATACATGTACATACGTCCATAATTGTATGTGTGTAAATTTACTGTATCTTCAAACTGCTTCTACATAGCTTCGATCTGCTTGTGTTGTAGTGTGATAACAATATTATGATTGAATGTGAGCTATGTACATACGTATCTACTGTGCGTGTATATGCATATATTTGTACATACGTACGTACGTATATAATGTTTCAAGGTTATGTATGCTCGTCGTGTACATACATATAATACTCTATGTGTATATTTATGTATGCCTATCGGATTTGGAACAGTTGATGTGTATATACATCTTAGGTATACATGTACGTATGTATGTATGTGTGTATTTAGGAGGGTTGCTTGCTTGTGTTGGTGGTAGGTTCTGAAGGAAGGCACCAAGTCTTGTGTGATTGATTCGGAAGCAGTTGCCTGGGACAGGGAGAAGAAGCAGATACTGCCATTCCAAGTTCTGAGCACTCGGAAAAGGAAGGTAATTCAAGCTGTGTTCACTATGTGTTGTGTGGTCTCCAGATATGCTACGTATATTCACCATTATGACTGTCTGCCAATGAATTCACCATCACCACCACCCAACACTAATATCCCCATTATCATACAACCTTTTGTGTCCACACTTTTACTGTCATCATTGTCAACCCTTCATTGTTTCTTCCATCATTGGTAGGGTGTGGATAAGGCGGAGATCAAAGTACAAGTGTGTGTGTTTGCCTTCGATCTACTCTACTTGAATGGACAGGTTAGTCACTGAGTCCACATGCCACATGACTCAATGTGAGTGAACCTTTTTCTTGACAGTCTTTAGTCAAAGAGCCACTGAAGAAAAGAAGAGAGTTGTTGAAATCATCTTTCAATGAAATTGAAGGAGTGAGTGTGTGTCATCTGCTAAGGGTCTTACTGTCTGCATGGCTTGGTACTCGACTATTTCTGTACTGTATCTACAATACATACATACGTGTGGTGTGGAGTAACCTGTACAGAAGTGTATGTTTGGTGTATCTACTGCACACTAGAGGGTGCAGTATGTATGTGAGTGACCTGCATGTGTTTGCTATGTATGTCTACGGTACATGGGGTGGGTGCAGGATGGGAGTGATGTGTACATACGTACTTACTTACATGTATGTATTGTTAGGATTTCATGTTTGCTGCATCATCGGATCCAAAATCTGTTGACGAAATGCAAGAATTATTGGAAGAATCCATTAAAGGTACTCTACATCTGATCCATGTTTGGCATAGTTTGGTAGAACACGGCCCAAAGAGTCAACCTCCCCACACTAGGGTAGCATATACGTGTCAACCTATGCATGCATACAGCACTGCAGGTATATACGTATTTCGCACAATTGTGAGTTTGGTACAGTACATGTTCATAGTATTTGTGTATGTCATGATAACTCCCTGTTGACTATGTTGAGATGAATATTGATTGTCTATACCCTAAGGCTTGAACATATGTTGAAATGTTTTGGCCCATTTGGTTCAGGAAATTGTGAAGGACTCATGGTGAAGACCCTTGAGGTAGATGCAAGTTATGAGATAGCAAAGAGGTCACGTAATTGGCTGAAGGTTAGTTCAACACATGCACATGTACGTACATGCATGCGCGCGCACACGTACACACATGCGCACGCACACACACATGCATGCACACGTACACATACACGCGCACACACATGCACGCACACACACACACACACACACACACACACACACACACACACACACACTAGCTGTTGATGTGACTCTCCTGTTACATAGCTCAAAAAGGACTATCTTGATGGCATTGGAGATACAGTGGACCTGGTTGTGATAGGAGGCTACCACGGCACTGGTAAGAGGACAGGAAGGTACGGTGGATTCCTCCTAGCATGCTACGATGAAGACAACGAAGAGTATCAGACCATCTGTAAGGTTTGTGGACACCACAGCATCTTACAACAGGTTCTGTCCTTGGGGCTAGGTTGAATGGACACCATAGTATTCTTGTGAAGACACCCCCCCCCCACACGCACACACACTGTGATGTACAGAAATGTACATAGGAGTACAATACATATTATATATACATAATAACCTCTTCTAAATACATACCGTATAGCGGGAAAATTTCGCGAGGTTAAAATTTCGCTTTTTTCGCGATTCGGCCTAATTCGCGAAAGTTTATTCGCGAAAATATTCTGTACATAATATTGTTCCACTATGTGTTCGGGTTCAATCATAGCATTGCTAAAGTACTTTTCGGTTAAGTCTATGTCTCTCCCTGACCCTAATGGGCCCTTGTCAAGCACTGTGAAATCACAAACAATAAACTCTATAAAAAGTGCCAACCGAAAGGTATCTGCCCTTCTCGCGTCTGAATACAGCTCAAAACATGACTCCAGACCTTCGCGCGGCCTGTACTTGAAGTTCTCGCCTGAACAGAAGGCCCAGGTTGCTGGGTACACCATAGAATCTGGGAATAAGCGGGCGATAGTGAGGAACTCCAAGCAGTGGGGGGTCGATCTCAATAGTAGTATCGTTAGGACGTGGAAGGCGAAGTACGAGGAATAAATTCGTAACAAAGCCTATCGAAACGGAGCCAAATAAAAGCGCTACCAAATCGCAAGCAAGATCGCCCACTGCTTCTTGGAGAATAGCTAGACCATAGGCTACTACCATAGCAATGAGACTTAGCAATGAAGGCTCAAGAACTCGAAAACGCGAAATATCAAAACACAAACGCGAAATAGCAACACACAAATCGCGAAATTAATACTGCGAAATGCTTGTTTGAGCGTGAAATCGCGAAAATTTCTTCCGCGAATTTTTCCCGCTATACGGTACTGTACATATGCATGGTTGTGTGTGTGGGTATGTGTGTGTTGTGAATGTACAGCAATAAATTATTTTTAACAGATTGGTACTGGATTCAAAGATGAAGACTTGGAAACTCATACTACATTTTTCAAAGAACATGTCCTGGAAGGCGGAAAGAAACTTTATTATCGTCATGGTGATGGGGAAGCCCCTGATCACTGGTTTGAACCTGTTCAAGTGTGGGAAGTAAAGGCAGCTGATTTGTCCATTTCTCCTGTGTACACAGCTGCCATAGGCAATGTAAGTATGTATGTAGTGTCAGTGTTGTTAACGTGAATATTCATCTAACTCTAAATGGTAATTATTGAAATTGTACATTAAGGCATTCATCAGGTACCTGATTGTAACAAACTGTCAGCATTTTTGTGATGAGTGGGATGATGAGAACTTGTTTACTGTAGGTTGACCCTGATAAGGGAATTTCCCTCAGGTTCCCACGGTTTATTAGGGTCCGGGACGACAAGAAGCCAGAGGAAGCCACAACAAGTAATCAAGTAAGTATAGCATAGCACTCTGTATGAGAATAATAATATCACAGACCATTTTCAAGTTTATTATTTGCGTGGTTTGATGGATGAAGATAATATACCTATCAACATTTTGTGCTAATTGTGTATGTACGTATGTATGGTATTGGTATGTGTGTATGTTATTACATTGTACTTATCGTTGCCAACAGGTGGGTGAACTGTTTCTGAAGCAACAGAACAATGCTGTAGCAGCTGCAAATACCAACAGTGATGACGATGACATGGAATATTGACAAAGTACACAGTTTTAAATAAAAAATTACAAAAAGTTGCACGTACACTTTATTAGGTTACACTTATTGTCTGTTTACTATTTTGTGAATTCCAACTTTTCTTATTAATAAGTAGAAATCCCATTAATAGCGGTAAATGAAATAAAGAGAAATAAAACAATTTCTTTGCTGTTCTGAAGTTGGCGTCATTGTAAAACCGCCATGACAAGTAAGTCAGGTAGCCGTTCACAGGCAGCGTATCCAGAGCAAACCACCACGTCGTGAGGTCACAGAGAGGGGCTGCAGCGCAGATTGGGATCAGAGCAAGGCTGTACCTAAGAGCCACTCGCTTGCACAGGTCAGGATGGGATTGCGCCATCATCTTGTAGCCCCCTTTTGTATAGTCTCCCTTCACACTCCAACTGAGAGCGTTGAAATGTGGAAACTGCCATGCATATAAAATGGCTGCCATCACTAGGGCACCTGAGTGAATCTCTCCCATACAGGCTGTCCATCCCATAATAGGGGGTACAGCTCCGACAACAGACCCCACCCATGTATTAGCAATGGACCACCTCTTCATGGGAGTGTAGACCAGGGTGTAGAGCAGTATATTGAGTCCTCCCAGGATTCCAGTGATGGGGTTGACCAGACCAGTCAAGATGGCCACTCCAGCAGCACCACTTGATAGGCCGAACAACATTGCATGAGCAGGACTGATGGGAGATGAGAGAAAACATGTCACCAGCTGTGACATAAAAACCATAAACATGAGACTTGTAGTCGGCCTGTTGTGTTGCACAATTTCACACAAAATACACGGATTCAGAGTTTGTAGGGTGTACACCACACAACATAATTTACCTTATTAGTTTTCTGACAAGGGGTCGGTTCTTTGTACGAGACATCAGTGAGTCATAAGGCACCTCCAGCCACTGGTGTTCAAGACAGAAAACACTAACTCACCAAACACCATTGCAACCATACACAGCTACATAATACACATGCCCAATTAAAAACACCACAGCACAGGTATTCATCACCACCAGGACAACATGACTGACACTACGTACATGACTGTGTCTGAACAATAAACAGTGGGTGTTGGGGCCAATACACTAGGGGCCTTGGTAATCCTATATTCCATTGCCAAGGACCAGGCGTATTTGACCTTTTGAGCTTAAGAAATTTGTAAGCATCCTCCACCGGAGACCAGCCCCTCCCCCTTCTGGAAACCAGCCCTCCCCAGACCACCCTGTCCTATAACTTGGGGGCAGCCCCTCCCTCCACTTGGGACCAGCCTGTCCCATAACTTGGGACTAGCCCCTCCCCCCATTGGAGAATAACCTCTCCCCCACCATAGATTAGCTCCTCCTCCAATCAGTTCCACTCAGAAGGGATGAGTAACATAAAAACATCAAACACAGCTCAGTCTTAGCACAATCCCTGGGCTACAAGACAGGCTAGTCCCTTACCTGGTTTATGGTGTTTGCAGAAGCAGAGCATAGGGTGGTACCCAGTAGAGCAAATGACAAGGTTGCCAACTCCAGTGGGCCTGGGGCCATCATGTAGCCACCAAGTGTGGTTGCAACAACCAGAGCTGTAGTCAACCAACACACAAATGCTACAATCAACAGTCGAGCTTCACAGAACATGGTACTGCCAACCTGTTAATCTTGACTTGGACAGCTTCATGTAACAGGAGGGCAGTTGCCACACTGTCAACGCATTGCCGGCAGTTTCCTCAACAGCAGGACTCGTGTGCTGCTTTGTTCTCTGATTTATCACTTCCACCACATCCACCGACGTTGCTGAGAAAACCACTGGCCTCTCTCTCAACAATTTATTCTGCAAGTAGAATGAGATTTAGTCAATGTTCAATAGAGAATACGATGATCTAGTCGCTCATGAGTCTCGCCTACTGAAGAGGCTACATTCAATCACAGATAATCTACGCATACGTAACCAACACGCATGTGGAGAGTTACGAGGACACACCGAGAACAGCGGGAAACAAACATGTACAGTTAAGTGAAAAAGTCCGACAAAATAAAAATGGATGACTAACCGCTTCTAATTGCTTCGCATTTCTTACTTCTTTTCTTCGTAGAGTAGTCCCGAACGGCCGAACTCTGACATACGCCACTCGGCCCGGGAGGCAGCGGACATGAGGTGTTCTAGAACACTTTAAGGGAGCGGCTAAAGTCCACGATCGACCTGAAGGATTTCAGAATACACACCTTAAGTAGTATTTCATTAACAGAATGTTACAGCCGAGTTTAATTAGAACATGCCGTCTTACAGAATACTGTATTGAGGGCCGCCATTTTCACACAGAGCACGTGTTGGGGATTTCCCTGCAGCTTCTCTCCCTCATCATGGGAAGGAAAGACAAACAAAATTCTAAGGCATCTACTCCTCACAAAGAAGCTTTTATGAGGATGAATTTCCTTTTCCAGGTAAGTTGAACATGTTCAATAGTCAGGTTTGTCGGGAATCGTCTGAGATGCATGCTTGGAGTTGCTTTCATTTCTTGTTTTGTAGGCTGCCCACGTCCATATGCTTGCGCAGCCCTCAAGTCCACAATTGTCTCGATACTACATCCATACTATGAAATCGGTAGCTAGGAAACTGGTCTTGAGAATGTGAGTGGTGCAGACGGTATCGTCTAAGTGGTACAGTAGAACCTCAATAATCCGGCACTCATTGGGCAACAACTATCAGATTTCAGAGGTTGTCCGATTATTGAGAGATTCCCCTGTATAATGTATAAGGATGGTTTGTTTCAGAGCATGTTCAGATTATGGGGGATGTTGGATTATGGAGGTTGTACTGTATTTATTTTGTTTATTCATACACGCCTTCGTCATGGTTGATAACTTTGTGGACACGCACCACATCCATCACTCTCTTCAGTGTGTGTGGTTTTGACGGTACAAGTCAATTGATAAGTACAGCACTGTACCCTGGTTGGCACATACTCCTGGTTGGTGCATAACCTGCCCTCAGTTAGCCCCTACTTCATGTAAACTAAGTCAGCAAGTACGCCATTGTATACTGATACAAGAATTTGTATAGGATTGTATTATCCGATGTGAAGGAAGTATTATCTGCTCCATTTGAGGCACTTACCAAGCAAGTTGGTCTGGAGTTGTTGGTCCATCCAAGCAGCACTAGCACCACTGCCATCCACTGACTAGTATAATACACATTGTTTGTCTGTGTCCCCACTGTAGAGGACCAGGTACCTCCTGGACCAGTTTTTTTTGATGTTTCACTTCACTGCATCACCTCGTAGGGTATAACCTTTACCTGGTCCTTCTTGCATAGATTAGAGTGTTGATGGATCTGCTGTGGTTTGGGTATTGTATTGTCATCTTTAACCATATTCTGTATGTGTAGTTTTGTGGATTGTGGTCAGTTCTGCCTTGTAACATAGGGATCCAACCATCAAGAGAACCACGTGTAAGTACTGCTTCATCCCGCTGGTACATGGACTGACCGCTACCGTCAGACACAGATGTGAGTTAGCAAGTGTGAGGTCTGGAGATGTGTAGGGGCGTGTTGGCATATTGTGTATCAAGTGGTCCTGGGCTGTATGGTGGGTCATGTATGGTTCAATGTTCGATGTTTGTTGTACATTATTGCACCGGGTACGATAAGTACATTAGAAAATGTACGTATACATGTACATGATACAGTACAAAGCTATGTGCATATGTTTCATTGTAGCTAGATTGTACTAATCTACAGTAATGTACAGCATGTACAGTACATGTTCCGCTCTGTACATGTCCTGCAGTGAAGTCTGTCTAATACAGTTACAGTATAACACACAGACATCATTGTACTTAGACTAGAAGGGGAAATTCTCCATTATCTGATACTACTAGTGATCTGACATATGGTGTGTACTGTGGTTCTACTAGTGATCTGACATATGGTGTGTACTGTGGTACTGCTAGTGATCTGACATATGGTGTGTACTGTGGTTCTACTAGTGATCTGACATATGGTGTGTACTGTGGTTCTACTAGTGATCTGACATATGGTGTGTACTGTGGTACTATTAGTGGTGTATGTACGTACTGTGTATTCAGTATGTGATGTCTACTGTGTGTAGTGTATGTATCATATGTATGTAGCCTGATAAGACACGTGTATACCTTGGCTTTTTTCAGCTCGTAGAGAGAAGCATATTGTAGTAACCTGTCTGTTGTGTGGGACTGTTAAAAGATTCAACACAAGAAGAAAAGATCAATTCCTCTCGGATCCAGGATCACCAATCACACAAACTGACACTTGACAACATTGCAGCATCACTTGTGGTGATGTTGATTTGATCCACGTGAATATTTGTATTTGTTAGTTTGTTCTGTGTACTATTGTATATAATATGTATGTGCTTTTTTTATCAGTGTCTGTTATTGTGTACAATCATGGATGCGTTACACTTGTACACATAGCTGTTATTATACATATAATATTAATATTAATATTGTTATTATGTATATCATCAAGTGTTGAATAATTTATACTTCATTGTAAGAGGTGTCTCTGGTGTTCTTTCACATATCTCTGACTTAACTCGGTGTACAGTTCCTTGCCATCTGTTAGCTGGCCTCCTATGACACCAGCAGAGGGTGGGGTGGTGGTGTCCCAGTACAGGAGTTCCCTGGGGTCGGCAGACAGGCGGGTTTCAATGTCTGCAAACCTAGGCCTCTTCAGTGCCTTAGTGTTCCTGGACAATGGTTGTATGTGAGAGATGGGTCTAGTTACTTCATAGAGTGCAGTATTTGCATGTGTGTGTATTTCATAGGATCTTATACACTGCCAGCATGAATTTGTTATAAGTTAAAATGTATGTTTGTATGTACGTATGTACTGTATATATATAATATATAATATATATGTATACATGCGTATATATTTATGTATGTATGTATAATTTTATGTATGTACCCATGTATGAAATAGCATGATACTGTTTTATTTATACCCGTACGTACATACACATAACTATGGTGTATCTACATGTATGATGTGGTGTGATGTATGCGGTTTGTGTGCATGTTGAGATGTATGACAGCACTAACCATGTGTCCATCATTAGAGTATAGAGAGCTCGTGGACAGCCTGGAGGTGGTGGCAGCCTCTGGCCAAGGGACACGCCCATCACAACCTGGAGGTGTGTGGGATAAAGTGAAGAACCTCCCACATGTATGCTACATGCAGTGCGAACGTTGTCTGTTGCTGTGTATTGTGAAGTACGCGTATTGTGTGACTCAACCCACACAGGATACCATATACAAACCAACATAATGCGCATTCACTATTACTGTACTATGCCATGCGTATAATATGTGTAAACATATGTACCAACTTCTAAGTACACAGTACTGTACTTATATGTATACAGGGTTATCCTACTGCACATAGGCACATTCATGGATGTTTTGTAGGCCCCCTACTTGCAATGTGGCTGCCACATCAAGCTACCAATGTGACTCACTGTTTTGTTGTCCAGGGTGTGGTAAGGTGTCTTGCCAAGGCTCCACAGCTCAAACAGTACCACTCCGTAACTCCAAACATCACTGCTTTCAGAGTATGTACCAAATAGTATTGCCTGCATGAGTACAAGCATTTGTGTCACGATTAATATATGGACAATATAAGATACTGTACACCTTGTGTACAGACTATTCAACAATGCACACATGGACTACACAATGACACTTACTCCAAATACACCACATGTAAACAGACATCACACCATGTCACACCATAAGATGCCATACAATATAGAAGGCCTCAAACAGGTGAAAGTGCAATGCTGAACATTTTGTATGTTGTTTTTTGGTCTGTATTCAG
Source organism: Chondrilla cf. caribensis (assembly GCA_964020155.1). NCBI lineage: Eukaryota > Metazoa > Porifera > Demospongiae > Chondrillida > Chondrillidae > Chondrilla > Chondrilla cf. caribensis. The sequence goes on along the minus strand of OZ026556.1, from coordinate 3,386,462 downwards.
TTACACTGATTAGGTGTGTACACAACAATGTGTGAAAGACAGCTCACCTTAATTGTGTACAGACTATTCAACAATACACACATGGACTACACAATGACACTTACTCCAAATACACCACATGTAAACAGACATCACACCATGTAACACCTAATATACAACATGTACACAGACCACACAATATGTACACAGACCACACAACATGTACAGTGTACACAGACCTCTCAACATGTACACAGACCACACAACATGTACAGTGTACACAGACCACTCAATATGTACACAGACCACTCAATATGTACACAGACCACACAACATGTACAGTGTACACAGACCACTCAATATGTACACAGACCACTCAATATGTACACTGACCACACAACATGTACAGTGTACACAGACCACACAACATGTACAGTGTACACAGACCACTCAACATGTACACAGACCACACAACATGTACAGTGTACACAGATCACACAACATGTATAGTGTACACAGACCACACAACATGTACAGTGTACACAGACCACACAACATGTACAGTGTACACAGACCACACAACATGTACAGTGTACACAGACCACACAACATGTACAGTGTACACAGACCACTCAACATGTACACAGGCCACACAACATGTACAGTGTACACAGATTACACAACATGTATAGTGTACACAGACCACACAACATGTACAGTGTACACAGATCACACAAAATGTATAGTGTACACAGACCACACAACATGTGCAGTGTACACAGACCACTCAACATGTATACAAACCACTCAATATGTACACAGACCACACACTGTAACTATATATGGCAGATGACTTGTGCACATAGTCCAACCTCAGGTGATGTCCACTTGAGTGGGATCGCCCCGAGTCTCTCCTTCTGATGGATCCTCTCACTGTTCATGTGCAGAGACATGCCAAAGTCTGAGATCTGTAGTGTGTACAGGTACAGATGTGTGTACAGGTGTGTGTACAGGTGTGAGGACAGCTGTGTGTACAAGTGTGTGTACAGGTATGTGTACAGGTATGTGTACAGGTATGTGTACAGGTTTGTGTACAGGTTTGTGTACAGGAAAATGTGTCCTGTAAGGTGAATATGTCCTGCAGATTCATACACAGTTGAGAGAATGTGCTGGCACAAGGTGAGAATGCTGAAAATAGTACCACCAATATGTACATACGTATGTATGTGCGTACTAATAATTGTAATTCCATGTGAGGGCTTCATGCACATGTACGTACTTTACAAATGTCGAAGTCTGTCACAAGAACATTTCTTGCTGCCAGGTCACAGTGTACGATCCCTTGTGAGGTAATGTAGCTCATTCCTGCAGCAATGTCCCTGGCAAACTTCAGTAGCAGCAATGGTAGCTGTTGTGGTTCACTATCAATCCTCCTGTGCAAGCATCAGGGGGGTGGTAGAGGATACATTCAGTGTCTAAATTGCAGTGTTGCTCTGTATCTTGATGTGCATACAGTACACAGTGGAATATGTACAGTACCTATATGTATCATACTATAGTTCAATGCATGGATCGACAGGAATGTGGACTCACTGTGGTGTTAGGTATCTTAAGTAGTGTTTAAGGTCACCTTTACTGCACAACTCCATCACTATCAATTTCTGCAGGAAATTTCAAAAAGTACAGTTATACAGTGCATGCATGTGTACGTATATACCTTATGTCTATAATACACAGAGTACATACGTATACACTTACAGGATCACTATCACTTATTGCTGCATAGACTTCGATCACGTTTTTGTGCTTACACTGAGAAACAATCAAAAATTCCCTCAGGAACTTTGCTGTTCCTTCCTTCATATTCTTCTCCAACTGCTTCACAGCAACATCTCGCACTTCAGATCCGTTCCCCTGTCTCCATTCCCCTTTGTAGACACAGCCGAAGTTTCCTTGTCCCAAAACATTGTAAATTCTACAAAGGAAGTATTGAAACTGTACATTTATACTTCTAGTTTATTGAATTCTATAACCAGAACATGTGCAACAGCACAACGAAATTCTTTGTAATCATTTTGGGACTCTACGCTTGTGGTTAGTGAGAACATCACTTTGTTTAGTGAGGAGTCCTACATTTCAGAGTTCCATGTGTTAGAATCACCATAGATCTTACTAAGCAAGGGTTGTACAGTATTGAACTTGTGGAAGGATTGTGGAGATTGTGGTATGTATTGGTGTATGATGTCAAGTCTGTGGACTTCTGGGTATGGATCTTGCCTTAAAGAAGGGAACACTTTGAGGTGAGGTGAATATCGGAACAACTAATACTTGTGACCCTGGGGAGGGTCTGAGACAAATTTTAGGATGGAGACTCCTTGATTCTGTACGAACATCCTGTAAGTTGTACATATGAAGTATGGAATGTACATACGTATGTACATATGTATGAATGTACATGTATATGTACATATTTGTAGGATTCTCCAGACTTAGTGTTGAGCTGTATCAAAGATGCTCCCATTATTTAGGGTTGTCTCCTACTCTACATGCAGTTTTTAGCTTGTTGCTTAGTACAGAACTGGGTAGGTAGGTACATACGTACACTACTTACTTTACAGAATTCCTTGATATAGAGTGTGGACTAGTGTACTTGATTTGCTCGTAAACCACATTAATCTGCAGGTCAGTACCATTGGCGTACATGGGGAAAGGGTCCACATAGTCAAATGTATTAGCATAGACAGAGTTGCTCCTTCTGTACACGATGTCATATTGTCCATTGGTCCGATTGTCACTGGTAGGAGACTGACCGGTGTTTGGGAGTACATCGATGTACATTTCAATGGCAGTGTCCTGACAGCAGTAAATGTCATCGTATTCGTTCCATTCCTGTCGAGCACTCATTATCTCACGGTACAAATCATCATCTACTGCAGTGAACACTTTGTCGTATAACGGCTCATTACATAACGTTGCATATATGTCTACCCAAGGATCCTTGAGGTGTTTGTCTGGTGCGGCACCTTCAATCTGTGTTCTGGTGGACATTTTGTGAACTCCTTTGAATAAGCAACAGGGTGTACTATGTTACACATATTAATCAGCAATACAATATGCATATGTATGTACTAGTGAGTATTGTGGAGAAACTTTTGCTTATAAGGTGTAATATTTACATATGTTTATACAGTACGTAGTGTGTCCATGAAGCTGACCAGTTATATATTATAGTTATAGTACACATTTAGCACCTTTTCACCACAGCAACCACTTGTGCATAATACGTATAATACATTACATGTATGTGTGTACTAACAATGTAATCATTTGTATATTATGCGCATTCCGCATGTTTGTGTGTGTAGTACTGTGTGTTAGATGTGCTAGTGAATGTGACCACTCACGTGTGGATTTCTTCCTCTTACACTTGCAGACTATCACTGCAATCACAACTGAAGTCATTATTGCCCCAACCACCAGTACACTAAGCGGCACCAGTGTTGATATCAGGATGATCACATCATCCTGTTCTCTTCTTGCACCAGCCGTCAGCAGAGTGTTCACTAATAGATCAGTTGCTGTGTTCTGATCAGTTCGATCAGTTATGATGTTCTGCTCAGGAGGAGGCAGGGGCGCTGGCTCTAAACAAGGCTAATTCAAGAGTGAGTTTGAAAATTGCCCTTTTTAATAATCTTATGTTACAGAGGGTTGAAGTACACACTAGGTGAGTAGAGAGGATTTTCCATAGAAATAAATTCTCTGATTGGATTTTCTGTTGGTAGAACAGAAGAAAAGTTTGGCAAATGTCTGTCTAGATTCTGTTATCTGTCCAGACACAACTATCTGTCCAGCCAGACTCAACTATCTGTCCAGCCAGACTCAACTATCTGTCTAGCCAGACTCAACTATCTGTCTAGCCAGACTCAACTATCTGTCCAGCCAGACTCAACTATCTGTCTAGCCAGACTCAACTATCTGTCCAGCCAGACTCAACTATCTGTCCAGCCAGACTCAACTATCTGTCCAGCCAGACTCAACTATCTGTCCAGCCAGACACAACTATCTGTCCAGCCAGACTCAACTATCTGTCCAGCCAGACTCAACTATCTGTCCAGCCAGACTCAACTATCTGTCTAGCCAGATCCGACTATCTGTCCAGACACAACTATCTGTCCAGCCAGACACAACTATCTGTCCAGCCAGACTCAACTATCTGTCCAGACTCTACTACTCCATCTTGTTAAGTACTACACAAACCTGAGCTCACCAATTGTAGCGGACATCACTGGTGGTGGACCTTGTGACACACCCCGTTCCAGCAAGGGACCCTGAGAGGATTGAACTTCTCGTATGACCAAGGGCACACGGGTGTTGTCTCCCAATGGGAATCCTGATATGGGACGTGCAGTGTCTCCAATGTCAATATCACCAATCTCGTAGGATAGCACATCACCCTGAGATACTCTGAGATAGTTATTGGGTTCTAAACGAAACTCAATTGAAATTAGTTCTCTTCTTTCTCCGATGAAGAATGTGTTTCGTATTCCACGGTTTATTGGCAGTGCAAGTGGTCGAGATTGTCTGATGAGTGTCACTGTGTTGCTTGTATTGAAAATGGGAGTAAAGACTGCTATTGATATGGGTGGTAGCTCGATATTCATATCGGGGAGAATGAATGCAAAGCGAACTGATGTGACATTCCCACTGCAAGGTGACGTGGCGTTAAGGTTGATGTAGGAAGTGTCTTCGTTAAGGAAGTTTTGATATTGCACTACCCCTTCTGGAAATCCTACTTGCGTGGAGTCTGCTGTGAACAGATGGAGTTGACTTACATTTACTTATAGTTTCAACCAAGATAACATGCACAATAATATCATGTTTGAGTAAGAGTTTACAAGGTACAATGTGCTCGAATTCCCAATCACACTTGCAAGAGGAAATGTGGCTGACAGGTTTGTTGTCTCTCCTGGAGCTGGAGCCATTTCTGTTCAGCTCGGCAACTTATAACATGAATGGACCAAAATGTGTGTCACTCATGCAGTTGCCACATAACATACCTTCAGCAGTTGAGGCTGTTGACAACATATAAGCAAACAGTAACCTGAAAACTTGTGCAGAAAAAAAATCTTGTGCCCTCATCTCGAAACCTTTCTTGCTCCAGCGCTATGTTTGTGTGTGAGTCTTGTTTCTCCTTTATAGAACTACAGTGTGGAGATTGGTCACTTGGGTGTTATCTCAACTTGTGTGGCTTTGTATACATGTGCGATTATGTATCATGCGGGCATGCCTACCATGCTATGTTTTTATTTGAAACCCATAGTGGGCCCAATATAATTGGATTATGTATTACAGATTCACACTGGTGTAAGGCGGATATGGTTAGCATTATTACACACTGTTATAGCTGTGCTTCTTGTGAATACTTGAATACTTTGTGCGTGTTCCACTTGTGACTGCTTGAGGATGCACTTGTCCTGCTGCTGAGGTCAAATGATCTGTGCTCGCGTTTCCTGCAAACATGTGGTCCTTGGTACACTTACTGTATAAGGCCTGTACACCACATGTACATCGGATGTTGTGAGGTGTGTACAGTAGATAAGATCAATTACTTTGATGCCCAGTGCTTCTTATTGCTACCTGTAGGTTTACTGCACCATATAAGGAAGATTATTTTCCTATCTGAGATTCCAAACTTATCAACCTATCTGATCAGAACATCTCACTAATCATCCTATCTGATCCAAACTTGTCCTGCTGCCGAGGTCAAATGACATGTGTTCAAGTTTCCTGTAAACACATCGTCCTTGGTACATGTACACTTGCTGTATAAGGCCTGTACACCATATTATGGTATACATACATTGGATGTTGTAAGATGTACACTAGATTCTGTAGGATCGATATTAATTGCTTGTTACTGCAGGTTTCCAGTATCATATGGGAAGGATTTGGTATTGCAATCTGATCCAAACTCCTCCCCTTATCATTCCATCTGATCCAAACTCCTCCCCTTACTGATCCAAACTCCTCCCCTTACCATCCCATCTGATCCAAACTCCTCCCCTTACCATCCCATCTGATCCAAACTCCTCCCCTTATCATCCTTTCTGATCCAAACTCCTCCCCTTATCATCCCATCTGATCCAAACTCCTCCCCTTATTACCCTTCCTGACCCAAGGTTGTAATATGATTAATTCTATCTGAAATAACATTGAAGAGTAATTCACGATGTGTTTCAATACATGGTGTCCATTGTTGACCGGTAGTCTGGTAGATGTCTCATAGATACCATAATGTTGTACGTAATTAATAGGATTCATTATTACACAAACAGTACATAAACATAATAATACTGCTCTGCATGATATAAAGTTTGTTTAACACAATAACAGAATGTATTGTCACAATATAAATACAATACGTAATTGTACTGATAATATAACTACATCTATAATGGAGCACACAGATGGACATATAATTTA
>OZ026556.1:3365000-3377500 GCA_964020155.1 Chondrilla cf. caribensis | reverse complement strand
TGTGTACTGTATGTATGTACCGTATGTATGTAAGCACATACATGTCCATATGTGTGTGCACCTATATAGCTGAATGCTATACACAATGTACTAGCCTTGCAGGTGAGATCCTCTGTTGTTAGGACATTCCTTGCTGCAAGATCACGATGAATGAACCCCTTCCTGGAGAGATACTTCATTCCATCGGCTATTTCACGTGAAAATCTCAAAAACATAGTTTGCAGGTCATCAGGACAGGTCTCAGCCAAACTACAAGGAGTGCAGATCAACACTGTGTTCATATTTGTGGTGTATGGCATGCGGTGTGGGCTGTGTGTGACATATGATGTGTTCTGTGTGTGACATATGGTGCGTGTTGTGTATGGCATATGGTGTGTGTTGTGGTTGACATAATATGGTGTGTGTTGTGGTTGACATATGGTGTGTGTTGTGTATGGCTTATGGTATGTTTGTGTTGACATATGGTGTGTGTGTTGTGGTTGACATATGGTGTGTGTTATTTGTGGCATAGGTATGGTGTGTGTTGTGGGTGGCATATAGTGTGTTGTTTGTGGAGTATTGTGTTTATGGTATATGTACTGTGGATAAGGACAATGGAATTCTCCACCCATACGTAGATATTTTATTACACTAAACATTTCGGCAGCTGACTGCTGCCTCGGTCTGTGGTATGGTACATGTATATGTACTGAATGCATTTGTTTGTATAGATGCATTTGTGTGTGGTAAATAAAGTGTGTGTTGTGTATACATTGCTGTACATATTGTACACAATTATGTGTTGTGGGAAATATTAGCATGTTCGGTGGGTGTTTGTGTGTGTCATATGCATCTGTGTGTACACTCACAGACTGCCCTTGTCTTTCAAAAATTTCCTCAAGTCTCCTTGTAGTAGCTCAAGCACAATCATCACCTACACATACATACAGCACACATATGTACATACGTACGTACATATGTACATACAGCACACATATAGAGTATAAGTATGTACAGTACACATAGCATATAGCACATTCACATACAAACATATTGCACAGTAGAGTATGTCAGAAATTGAGATTTGGACAAAGCAACCACTCCCTCACATACTGGGCTTTTGTAGTACAACAGGTCCTACCTGTCCATTGTGCATACGTACATAGGTATGTGCAGTGTTCAGTACACTGGTGTGATGTACAGTACTGTAAACGCAAACATCTTTCGGTATCAAAATTCATGCACACAGAATCACTGCACATCCACACGCTAGGTGATCGCATTGCTTCACACTCACAGGTTTCTTTTCAGCCAGTACTCCGTAAATTTTGACAATGTTGTTGTGGTTGAACTGCGACATGATGTGTGCTTCCTGTAGAAACCTCACTTTGTCCTTTAGTGCTTTGCTCACGAGAGTCTTTGTAGCCACGTAGCACTCCTCCTCCTGCTCGGGTTTGCTCCATGTAGCTTTGTGGATGTCGGCAAAATTCCCATTTCCAATGTAGTCTACAATCCTAAGTGGGGATGAGAGTCATATTCAATCTCTTTCCACTGCTACACAATCACTCAAGAATTACCCAGTCCCCTATCTACGCCATAGCAATCACGAGCCTCTATCAAATTAATGTTGGTATCTTAAGAAAAGCGTGAACTATGAAGCTTCAATCTGTGTGTGCAGTCCTACCCTGTATGGCTCCCTAGTAACAGATGTAAACGGCTGATTATTTAATTAGGGAATAGAATCAGATCAATGTTTGCTGCAACATCCTGTGCAAGTGAGCTTCGGAGACGAACTGTCTGTATCATGTTGTGTAAGTACACGAATACTTAGACTATCTGTCTACAGTGTAATACAGACATAGATATGTACAGTGGGACCCTTATTGATGGCTACTATCATAAGTGGCCACCAACAAACCATCCATTATGTAAATGTCTTTCTACTTGAAACCACCTCTCCACAGGTACAACCTTGTCTATACAGTAGGTACCTTGTGTTGGCTTTATAGTCAGGTGTCATTGTACTTACAGTATGCACGTATATTGTGTATGTGCTCACTTGTGTATATGATGTATACACGTACATATGTACGTGTATATGATGCATACATGTACATATGTATGTGTATATACAGGTACCTTGTTACCAATGTCTTCAATACAATTCTCACTTTATATCATCCCTTTCCACTCGAAACAGATCTTTTCGCCTCAAATAGTCACAAATTTTGTCTTCTTTAGAAGGTGGTGCCTCATACGGCCTGTCCACCAAGTCATCATAGTCAGTCCTGCTGTAGTGGAAAGATCCCCTCATTGTCCCCACCTGACCATCTGCTGGAATGTCATAGGGACCCTCCTACATGTTCAAAAGTGGAAGTGTTGTACATGAGGTATTTCAAGTCTATGTGTATGTACTACAAGTGTCTAGCTGTGGTGTACGTAGGTGGTGCAATGTATGAATTCACTGCTCTGTGGAGTTGTTCTGTCCTTTACTCAATATCAAATAACCTTCAAACCAGTCAAAAATGTGCATAAGGCTGTTACCGATGCAGTACACGTGTGAACAGTACATATAATGTGTGTGTGTGTGTGTGTGTGTGTGTGTGTGTGTGTGTGTGTGTGTGTGTGTGTGTGTGTGTGTGTGTGTGTGTGTGTGTGTGTGTGTGTGTGTGTGTGTGTGTGTGTGTGTGTGTGTGTGTGTGTGTGTGTGTGTGTGTGTGTGTGTGTGTGTGTGTGTGTGTGTGTGTGTGTGTGTGTGTGTGTGTGTGTGTGTGTGTGTGTGTGTGTGTGTGTGTGTGTGTGTGTGTGTGTGTGTGTGTGTGTGTGTGTGTGTGTGTGTGTGTGTGTGTGTGTGTGTGTGTGTGTGTGTGTGCACGGCAAATCACTCACAGTCACTGTACTGTCCATTGTGGTCGTTTTAGTTCTCGTAGTCTCCATCTTGTCACTCAGTACTACCGTCGACATTGTACTCTGCATCTCGTAGTTTGGCATTGGAAATGGAAGAGGTTTTGTTGGACTTGAAACGCTAGGAGGAGGAAGAGTGTTGGCCACATACACTCCACCCGTGGCACCGTTGAATGACCAGGTCAGCTCCTCTGTGATGTTGGGGAGGGAGGTCGCATGCAGTCCTGACTTGGGCTGTAGCACGAGGTTCCGTGACTGTATGCTGGCAGCCGAAGGTCTTCTGATGGAATCATCGTTGGCGTTGCCCTCCTCCATGGATGCTGTGAGTGAGACAAGGAGTGGAAGAAGTCACATGTGAAGCACATGCAGTATTATACATCACTACGTGTACTTTGTGTAGGGCTTACCCATGCAGGGCAGGTTGCTGTACATACATGTAGTACTGTTAGGTGTGTGGATACTACAGTACAAATACAGTACATCAAGTTACATGATTTCAGGTTGAAATGTCCTTCAGTTTCAAAAGGAGAATATGACATTGCGTGGACATGCCTTAGTGCAATACTGTATGTAGAGTTGGTGCAATTTTTACACAATACCTGCACTATATACATGTATTGTATGCATGTACCTATTGTATATTATAGATAATCTACGTAAATGCACCTTGTATCACATTAGCATGTACATATACGTATATGTGTAATACAACTACATTCTCTATATCACAAATTCAATGTAATTCACTAGCCAAATAATTTTTACACCAAACGTGTTGACAGCTGACTGCTGTCTTCTTCAGTGGTATGGAATACAGATCATACCATTTTCGTACATTCTCTATAAATGTAATGTAGTTCGGATGAATTTCTAATTTGATTTACTAAATTAGGTTAATTATGTGAGCAACTCTTTTGATACATTACCACTGAACCATGGTAGGGTTACTTAATTTAGCATGTACGTATATCAAATTACTATTTTATGGTGAAAGAGACGGATGAGGTCAAAGTATGCCCAGTATTGGTCACCATACACGTTGGCAGCCATCCATGACAGCCATCTCACACACAATTGAATCCAATCATGCGTAGACCAAGCAGAACAACAGTCCTCAGTGGTACACATGTGTATGGGAGGGATTCACATTGCCTTCAAAGTGGGTGAGCCCGCCTCCCCTCCCCTTACACACCTTCGCTCTTCTTCCTCCTGTAAAACTTCACTACGATTGTCCCAAATAGAACCCCACAGGCCAGTACAACCAGGATGGCAGCCACTATTGTTGCCACCAGCCCTATCATCAGGCTGGCATCTTCGGATGGAGAGGGATCTGTGGTCTGGTTGGGGTTGCTAGGACTACTGCTGCCATTGTTGGCACCAGTTGGTTCCTCGGTTGGTGGGCTAGTTGATCTGCCGTCATCTAGAGATGAAAATGTACAGTATATGTATGGTGGATGTGGGTGGGTGGGTCATCATTTATATACATATACGTACGTAGATAAAATGGATATGTACATATAGTGGATGTGGGTGGGTGTGTCTCTTCATGTATATACTGTATATGCATACATACAATAGATAGTGACTCTAATTCATGTATACATGCAAAATATAGAAATGGAGAATTCACTGAAGACACTATACATACACATGTGTATCAGGAGTTCTTTTTGGAATCTGAAGATATGCAATTTCTCCACTCTCAGTTTCTTCCCCCCTTTGATGCTCTCTATACATATAGTTTGGCTTTTCAGTTATCTGCCATTTTTCCCTATCCACAAGCCAACCCCTGACTACATATCCCAAATTCTCAGTGTAAGGAAAGTGGCATTGGGGCATGAGAAACAGGGTCATCCCTATTAGGACACATTAAGCCTTGTTTACAAACTCACAGCCAGAGAACTCTGCCAAACATGCTATTGTTGTTTGGAATGTACACAGAACATCTACAACTGCACATAGTCAGCTCGTACAGTCACGTATGGTGTTCCAGCACCCATAGTAGAAGCCTGGATACATAGCACTTCTAGATAGCACAGTATTATGTACATACTATGTCTACAGATGTCTTCATGTGTACAGAACACACTACACACCATATGAAGGGTGCACACATGTGTACATAGTGTGGGTACAGAGCACTTCTAACATCCACAGTCTTATACACATAGTAAGTATGTGTGTTATTATGTGTTTTATAGATGCGAAGAGCTTGTATTTAGACACAGTGTTTCAAACTAGCACAGTCTTATGTATTGCACATGTATTCTTGTGCATAATATATGTATGTACAGTACATACATGTGAGTTATGTTATCAAACTTCACAGTCATGGTATAGTGTGCATGGTTGTTGTTGGAATGCATGACAGACAGCAAAAGTATTAGTCAATTAGAGTACAATGTGTGCTACAGACTACACACAAACTGGTGTCTGTGTGCACTTGTAAACCTTGTAGAAAGTGATCAAGGTTGTCTGTGTGCTATGTATTTTACCCAGCCCTCATTGCTATCGGGTCTCGCACAGTGGAGCATGTGTTCAATGAGTGTACGCTATATCGTGACTGACCTTCACCTATTTCAAACCAGACGAATGGAGCCAACTCCATACGGGTCCGTACAGGGACACTATCTGGTGGGGAGTTGGCCGTGTTCATGGACAGCTGAAAAGCAGCATGACTGTTTGTAGATTTGATGGTGGTGTCCTCTGGACTCCTCAACCCAATGGCAATGTGATCTCCTTCATTCACTACTACTACGTCCTCGTCAGTGAGGGTTACTATGACAACAGCAGTCCCATCCTTAAACTCCACCTCAGAAGGACGGACAAGGACGGGTAACACCTGCAGCATTAGGGATAACCCACTGTCCTGTCTAATGGTTCTGTATGTTGCGACAAACATCTCCAAGTTGGTCAAGACAGTTCTGTTTGTTGGGATGGCGAAGACAGCGCATGCTCTCCTCAAAAGTCCGTTGCACCTCGATGTACTGTCCAATATGAACAGCATATTCGTTGCCGGCATATCGGCTACACTGGTAGCATTGTGAGCGCCTACTGTGCACAGAACACCTCCAGAACTGTCATCTACAGATACACACAGATGATCATTTCAGTAATAAATGAATGAGTGGATAAAGATCCACTCTATACTATAAGTACATAGTCAGTTTAGATAGATAGATATTAAATATATATACAGGAAAACCCCGTCAGTTACAAGACTGATCTCCCATGGGGTCCTGTTTGATAGTATGTAATAGCTATATAGCATAATTTTCCTCTGGTATCTCCATAAACTGTATAGCTGTCCCCTAAGTACGTAGTACTGTGGTTCTGTATGTAACATCAGTTACTTCCTTACACTTGTCCATGTGCTATGAACTATGTGAGTGTATTTATTGTACTGTGTTTTTCTTTTGTGATACATGGTTGTATATACTCCCATACTACGTCTTTCTACTCCTTTGGCTGACTGCCACATATCCATATCATGTATAGCATTAAAATAAGATACTCATGTACGCAGGGGGCAAGTTAGAGGTAGGCACAGGTGGAGAATGATACAGCTGTACAGTGTGCTGTACTTCTAATGGCTTTGTATTGACAGTCCTAGCTAGAGCCAGCATAGATAAGCACTGTTCTTAATCTGATAAAATACGGCCTACCCTCAACTCTTGTCCCCAGGGGTCTCACCTGTGTTACTACTTGAATTGGTGTAGCCTTGTGTCTCTGTACACCATATCAGACTTAAGAAACTGAAAAACAACAGTGCTGCTCTCCAGCTGCTATCCTTTCTCCCCTGTTCCTGGTAAGGTGGCATCTCTCTCTCAAATACAGTCTTCACTGTAGCTCTTCTCCTCCAGACCCAGACCAACTCTTCACTTCAACTGACTCAATAGGGTGCTGCCTGATATTCACACAGTGCTGTCTGATAACTCAACAATACCTTTGAACTTTTTGTATGTATTCATTTTCTTTGATTAGCAGCATTATCTCACTTCCTGGCTTCCTTTCAGCTGATATGCGTGTGTGCACACATACATACACTACACTGCATATGTATGCCTATAGTGAGCCTATAGTGAGTGGAGAAACAGGAAACCTTTTATGGCAGACATGTCCCTCGTCCAACACGCAGCCCTCTATATTCGGTGAGCAACAAATCTGTATACCAGAGTATAGTACCAAGGACAAAAACACTTTGTGCATTTCCATACAGAGACAATAGGTACAGTACAATATGGAGATACTACAAATTCCTGCAGGCCTGTGAAGTGGTGATGATTAGTAGTGTACAAGGAAGACCCCCACACATGTCAATACGTGATAACACTGACTCTAGGGAACGTTCCCACAGGCACTGATAGTCTTATCATTGCTCCAGGAATGACCCCACCTGCGTGACCTGCCGCAAGGCTCTCCATGTCATGATCAACAGGTGGTGGGAAGTCATGTGGATGCACTGTATACTGTACACGTGTACATGTGTACAGCAGGCCTAGGTGGACGTATATGTAGGAGCTAGTCCGTGTGGCAACCAGGATCAAACAAATGAACAGAATGAACAGGTTTCTTCCTCATGGGCTGGTCCTAATGGGATAAATTTTATGGATGATGGACCTTTTGTACAATGTGTGGGTGTGGGTGTGGGTGTGGGTGTGTGCCTGTGTGTGTGTTTGTGTGTATGTGTGTATGCGTGTGTGTGTATGTGTGTATGCGTGTGTGTGCGTGCGTGCATGTGCGTGTATATATGCGTGTGTGTGTTTATGCGTGTGTTTATGTGTGTGTGTGTGTGTGTGTGTGTGTGTGTGTGTTTGTGTGTGTGTGTGTGTGTGTGTGTGTGTGTGTGTGTGTTTGTGTGTATGTGTGTATGCGTGTGTGTGTATGTGTGTATGCGTGTGCGTGCGTGCGTGCATGTGCGTGTATATATGCGTGTGTGTGTTTATGCGTGTGTTTATGTGTGTGTGTGTGTGTGTGTGTGTGTGTGTGTGTTTGTGTGTGTGTGTGTGTGTGTGTGTGTGTGTGTGTGTGTGTTTGTGTGTGTGTGTGTGTGTGTGTGTGTGTTTGTGTTTATGTGTGTGTGTATGTGCGTGTGTGTGCACGTGTTTGCGTGTGTATTTGTGTGTATTTGTGTGTGTGTGTGTGTGTGCATGTGTGTGTGTGTGTGCGTGCGCGTGTGTGTGTACGTGTGTGCGTGTGCGTGTGTGTGTGTGTTTGTATGTGTGTTTGTGTGTATGTGTGTGCATGTGTGCGTGCACGTGTGTGATTGTGTGTATGTGTGTGCGTGTGCGTATGTGTGTGTGTGCGTATGTGTGTTTGTGTGTGTGTGTGTGTGTGTGTGTGTGTGTGTGTGTGTGTGTGTGTGTGTGTGTGTGTGTGTGTGTATGTGGACACAGGGTATGTGTACTAGACTGACTGGGATAACCTGTACATATGTAGTGTGTATCTACTCACATGTAGGGTATGAACACTACTCAGATACAATGGGTGTGTGCACATATGAAGGTATCAGGTCTCTGCAATAATCTTGATTTGACGGTTATGGTTCTCTACATTTGCTATCACGAAACGATAACGTGTTAAGCTTCATTGTGATAACACCCGCAATGGGCTCCATGTGCACACACCCATTGTATCTGAGTAGTGTTCATACCCTACATGTGAGTAGATACACACTACATATGTACACGTTATCACCTGTTCATAATCACACCTTAATGATTTGATCGAGTTGCATGTCTGATGCACAAAAGTTCTGTGATGGAGTATATGCTGTAAGAGGATGCTACAAGTCTTCTTTGAGTCTAATTTTCATAAATATGATTATTTGACACTCTCATTTATGTTGTAAATTGTTAATCATTGGGTGACAATATAATGATTATCATGAAAATAATTATTGTTTATTATCATGTAGGTTTACCATTATCATAATATCTATGAACTAGTGTTGATAAATATTAATATGTTCTGTGTATTGAATGTGTGTTCATAGGATATACTGTACTTACAGTAAGTATGTCTTCATGTGTTGAACGTGGGGAACAGGTACAGTATACGTATATACGTACGTACATGTACAGGTTGCTTAGTAAGTGTTAAACTATAATAATTATATCAAACGTTACATACCCACCAGTATAATAAATAAATACAATGATGATGAAGGTCATATATGATATGGTTGCTTAGTAAGTACCCTGGTCAGTACATAATCCTGGTTAGTGGGTACACTTCACTCATGTACACTATGTCAACCAGTACAGACAGTAAGGACCTCTGTATGTATATGCACATGCGGTCACCTTCATTGGAAGAGAATGGATTTGCATAAGTGTTGCCAACTCAGCGTTTTTACTACAGCCAGTACAATGCATAATTCAAAATTCCTCAGATCTGTCCACTTCCTGCCAGAGCTCCACTCATTGACCCCATGAAAGCAACCCTCTGTTGTCCAGGTGCTATATGGTGTTGAACTTTAGCCAGCTGGACTGCATGTCTCTTACTAATGGTCTTGACTAAATTGGGTCCTTCACCTCTGCATTGTTCGAATGGCATTGGTGATTCAGTCCTATGGGTTCTCCATGTCCTATCAATCAACCAACCCCTCCTTGCAGACCCTCCACAGGTAGTGGAGATTTCTTTCATTGGTTTCATCGTGGCCCAGACCTAATATGATGCCAGTCGGATTACTACTGTACTTTGTATGATCAATGAAACATGATAGGAATGAGACCATGTTATGTAGATATATTTATATTCTGTCACTAGAGTTCACGCATGGATGCACATGTACAACATATGAACACATGTACATGCACACACACACACGCACACATGCAACCACGCATGCACGAGCACACACACACACACACACACACACACACACACACACACACACACACACACACACACACACACATGTAAGCACACACACATAAACACGCACATAAATTTGAACAAACATACATACTCAATCACATATATACACTATATACAGTGAATTTGTGTTAATTAGGCACAGGTTGTTTTCAAAATGATTGGCAGATTTTATATAATGAGTTTGGTGGAATAAATGGATATTCATTGGTATTAATACTTACGTATATTATTGGCATTGGAAATTGTGGCCAATAAAGCTTCGTTGGATGGAACAGTGGCAGTTTAATGGGTACATACAGTATATTATGTACACATATATATTAACACGAGTACATGTGCACATGCACATGAATACACATGTATCTGTACACATACATAGACACATACTGACATATTATATGTACTTGGATTTGCATATGGTTTGAACCCAGACAGGGGTGGACCTACACTGGTGACTGAGAGCATTGATCGGATCACAAATTGGAAATTTGATTGAAATATGATAAAAATGACAGGTTTACAATGTCTCTTCATTGTTGTATGCATATTGACCACAGACAGACGTCTCTTACTTAAAATCTCAATGCAAACACTGTGCATAGTACCAATTGGTGAACTATGTGCCACAGGGAGTGTAGTAGTTGGCATTGGGTGTCATGCATTCCTGAAGAATTCCAGTCAGTAGGCACCTGGCCTTCCCACTGTGAGTTGATCAGTCCCTCCCACTGTGAGTTGATCAGTCCCTCCCACAAGTGAGTTGATCAGCCCCTCCCCCACGTGAGTTGATCAGCCCCTCCCTCACGTGAGTTGATCAGCCCCTCCCTCACGTGAGTTGATCAGCCCCTCCCACAAGTGGGTTGATCAACCCTCCCATACATGAGTTGATCAACCCTCCCACAAGTGAGTTGATCAACCCCTCCCCCACGTGATTGATCAGCCCTTCCTTCAGGAATATTGGTTGTCCATGACCAGATGTGGATCTGGCTATATGATGACATTCTATACAAGACCAATTTACTCAACAGCTAACATTGTATGTAGAGTTATTGCTGACATGAGGGGCTGCTCTAACTGAGTTGTGCATTTTGACAATGATCTTATAAAATATAATGATCTCTAAACTACACAATCAATTTTGTATTATAGCACGAACATTGTGTGTACTATGCATATACGTACATACCACAGTAGATACTGAGTGTCTCATGCAGTATACAGGAAGATGAAGGCTTATTCAGGTGCACATTATAATTAACATAATACACAGACTATAATACATATATATAATATTATATAGACATAAATGTGTAATAAAAAGAACATTCACGATCAGAATTATGTATTTTATATTTTTTTACACTTACTAGCTGTTTATTGTGGATTGGTAATATTGCAGGCTCAATCTGAGTTTTAGTTATACATATAATGTTGAATATACATTAATATATGTAGTATATAATAATAATTATTCAATTATAATTTATGTATATTAATAATAATCATTCATCATAAGTTGAAATCAAGAAGTGTACATACATGTAAATATTAATATTAAATGATTATTAATCCGATTTTTTGTACTGGATTACACATACATTTTACAATAAACTTGAGAGATGTCATATTAAACATAATTATTATTACAGTATCAGTCAAATACATGTGATGTGAGACAATTACAATTAATTAATGCATAATATATGCATACAATTCCACAAAGTAAACATTAACAGTGGTACTGGTACAGCATATTGTATGTAGGATATCTTGTCCATGGAGTCCTGTGGGGATCTCAAGGTCTGGGCATCGTGTACGAATTGGGTATTGAGTAAGACTTCTGCACTGAGGGGTAAAGGTTGCTAGCATACTGTAGGTCTTCTCCTAAAATGTAAGCTCTCGGATGAACAAGGGATGGATCTTCCGGTAAGAAATGAAGAAGGGGCCTGTCTTCCTTCTTGAAGAGGCTTTGCAGTACTGAGAAGGAAGGTCTTGAAGCTGGTCTTGGGTGCCTGTGTGGGAGTGTATGGGATAAAATGGGATTTAGGATTGTACATGGAATTAGGAATAGGTCGGAACAGATACATGTGTGTTGAGGTGATGTGGACTATAACAAGTCTATAGAAAGAAGTGGAATCACATGGAGATACGTACACTGAAAAGGACGGTCTTTTTGGAGATAAGAGAATGCTGGGCTTCTTCAAGGCTATTGGATGTCCTATTCTCACACTACTGGATGGTTACCATGGTGCTAGAAAACAAAAGTGGCTTCCCATAGAGATATTATCATGTTTACTAATGAGATCAAACAAAATAACATGACCTGCAGGTACACCAAAACTGGATCTAGTTGTGCAAGTGAGATAGCTAAGATATTGCACTTAGCTTCCTGCATCAGTGAGTTGGTCATGTTTCTTTGGGCTTCAGTGATTCAAGCTTAAAGATTCCTCAGTGTCAACTGGTGATAAGGCATTGAGGAGTAACTAAGGAATTGATCATCTCAAGTGCTGTATGGCGTGAGCGTGTTGTAGAACATATTCCAGGGTTTCACCCACCAGCAGGAAATCATTGCCCGATACACTGGTTTGGGACATCCAGTAGGTGGACTTAGCCTTTGTCCAGAGAACACATAAGTGATGATCTGTAGGAGGTGGAGTAGTGAGTGTATGGGATTCCACAGATGATGTGTGTGCATGATTTGCACAGGTAAGTATGTGATTCCACAGGTGCTGGGGAGT
>OZ026556.1:3302500-3360000 GCA_964020155.1 Chondrilla cf. caribensis | reverse complement strand
TACAGCGCTGGGGATCGAGAGGACTGGTCGAATATGGTCTTGAAATGCAACAAATACTACTGCACCCATACTGGTCGCATTTTCGATGACTGGCTTCACCCAAACAAGTCCACCTGGCATAACATACACGCATAGGTTCCCGAAACCATTGTCATCTACAGTACCATACGAATCAATAGACGATATGCATCGCCATTTTTGTACGATTTCACAAAACACATTACATCTGCATTAAATCTTTTATGTGTCAACATAGGCATATTAACACTGTATATTGCAGTATCAATTTGTGAATTTATACATCAACCGGACTCGTGCGTGACGAAATCTCAGAGAACCATGAACTTGAACTGTGAAGAGGCTGAGGGACATTCGTACCACGACAGAAGTAGTCACTCCCAGGTCTCTCTCTCCATCCCAAACGAAGGAGGACATGACACTATTGTATACAAGTCGAAGATCTTATCCGCGAAGGGTTTTTCCTCCCTGAACCAGATGAGATCGAAGGGCCTCCTCTGTGATGTGACAATTCGAGTGGGTAACAGTGAATTCCGGGCTCACAAGGCCCTCCTCGCAGCCACAGTCCCTTACTTTTACGCCATGTTCACCAGTAAGTCTAGTTAAGTTGGTTGAATTCAGTCACGTAATCTTATAATTAGCGAGGTCTATGATAAATGCGTGCGTATTTCGGTTGTATCGCCGTTGTCAAGTTTAATATTTGGCACTTTGTGTGTGTGTGTGTGTGTGTGTGTGTGTGTGTGTGTGTGTGTGTGTGTGTGTGTGTGTGTGTGTGTGTGTGTGTGTACATACGTATGTTCCCATGGGATGTGTACACATATAGATAGATAGATAGATAATAATTATACGATTATTAGACACATAACCTTTGATGTACGTATTATAGATGATGTTCTTGAAAGCCTTGGACATGAAGTCACAATGAAGGAAGTTGACCCAAAGTCAATGGAGCAGCTCTTGGAATTTGTCTACACTGGTGCTATCGAAGTCAGAGAAGACAACGTCCAACATCTTCTCCCCTGTGCCAACCTTCTTCAGTTGGAAGAAGTGTGTGAAGCTTGTTGTGAGTACCTTCAGAATCAGCTCCATCCGACCAACTGTTTGGGTATCAGGCACTTTGCTGATATCCATTCATGCCAAAATCTACAAGTCTCAGCTCACATCTACGCACAGCGACACTTCTCGCATGTCCGAAAAACAGAAGAATTTTTTTCCCTGTCCTTTACCCAAGTGATGGAACTGGTGTCAAGTGATGAGCTCGGTGTCGATCAGGAAGAGGACGTGTTTGAATCCATCGTAGCGTGGGTGAAACATGACGCCAAGGAGCGCCTCGTTCACCTTCCTTCCCTCCTGGAGCAAGTCAGACTTCTCCTCCTCCCAAAGGAATACCTCATGAAATCTGTCTTACCTGAATCTCTCTTAGCGGATTGCCTTCCCTGCAAGGACTTCATCATCGAGGCCCTCAGCTACCATTTGATGGGAGCACAAGAAAAAATGTGCTTTGTCAGTCCGCGTGGTGTCCCTCGTAAGCGCACAGGGCCTCCATATATTCTCGTTGTGGGTGGGCAGGCACCCAAGGCTGTTAGTCAAGTGGAGATTTACAATGCCAGGGAAAAGGTCTCCTTCTGTGCTCCTGAGCTGCTGAGTAGACGATGTCGGTGTGGTGTGGCTATGCTGGGTAGGGATGTGTACTGTGTTGGAGGATTCGATGGTAACGCTAGAGTAAGGTGTGTGTGTGTGTGTGTGTGTGTGTGTGTGTGTGTGTGTGTGTGTGTGTGTGTGTGTGTGTGTTTGGGTGTGTGTGTGAGTACATGTCCTATGACGTTTGTACTGTACACATGTCCACAACTCAGCTTTTACAGTGTACATGTTTATTGGGCTATTATGTTCTTGTTCTAACAGAACAGTTGAGAAGCTTGACATTGATCGTGGAGTTTGGACGCAGAGTGACTATCTACTATCTAGGCGGAGCACGTTGGGCGTGGCTGTGTTGGATGGAAAGCTGTATGCTGTGGGTGGCTTTGATGGATCAAATGGATTGGAAACAGTGGAAAGATTTGACCCTGGTGAGTGTAGGAGTGGTGATGGATGTATATCTCACAACATACATAATATGTACACACATACATATGCATGCAAGTGCACACATGTACGTAAATCTTATAGTGTACAGTACATATGTATGTACGTGTGTGCGAGGTGTTTGTGATCAAATTTCTCTGTGTTGTGAAATCTGGTGACTCCATCTATTGCCATGTCCTCATCCCACTTGCTTGCAGATACACAAGTGTGGACACAAGTGGCTTCCATGAGCACCCGCCGCTCCAGTGTGGGCGTGGCCGTTCTGGGAGGGTACTTATACGCAGTGGGAGGGTATGATGGGATCACCAGGTCCTGTCTGAACACAGTTGAGCGCTACAATCCTCAAACCGACAAGTGGACCCCCGTGGAGTCAATGAACCAGAGGCGGAGTGGAGCAGCTGTGGCCATCATGGATGATCGAATTTACGCTATTGGAGGGCATGATGGTCCAGACATTCGCAAAAGTGTTGAGCGCTATGACCAAAGTTTGCAAAGGTGGACCAGAATCCCAGATATGTTCACATGCAGGCGAAATGCCTCCGCTGTTGTCATACAGGGCCTCTTGTTTGTGCTTGGAGGCGATGATGGAATGACCAACCTCTCAACCATAGAGGTGTACGACGCTTACAGTAATTCGTGGGAATTTGCATCTGGCTCTCTTCTCCTTGGACGGAGCTATGCCGGTGTTGTAGCGACTGGTGTACTACCCGAGAGTTTGCTGTCCTCCCCAGTCCCTGAGTCTGTTTCCCACCAGAGACCAAGGACATCGTGATTTGCATCGAGGACATTGTGATTTGCATTTATGGCAAGTTACATGACATACGTATATTTTGAACTCACCATTTGCTGTACATGTATCTACGTGTGTGTGTGTGTGTTCATGGTCCTTGATGTTTTGTATTATGTATTAATTTGGACCTGGCTACATGTGGTTGCGTTCAAGTGCTGTTGGAACTAATTGTTTATATTGCATATTACAGGCATGTTACATACATCTCATAATTTGCTCAACATCAGTTATTAATCATAAACTACATGAACTTTCAATTAATGTACCTTCACTAGCTACATACGTATATAATAGAGTAAATCCACATAATAACTATAGTAGTAATTATATTCATGACTATATTATGACATTGCATATAATATTATGTACCTACAGCACTAGCTGTTGAACTATATTATTGTACATGTACAATGTACATACATACAGACTTATTCTTTTTTAACTTCAGATCGATATTATATACATGTACATGCATGTAGTATCCCACAGCTGCTGTACCAGTAATCAATGGCAGCTCAGTTTACCTGAAGATATGAATAACATTGATAACAATGCCACACATGGCACATCAATTTGCCATTGTGAACTGTGTGAACTGTGTGAAGTGTGCAGGTTGTGTTCATGCCGGTATGCGTTGAATTTAGGCAAATGACAAATTTTCAAATGACATTGAAAGAAGAAAAGTATGATTTTGAATAACAAGGGGACATGTGAAACAGGAATTCAACAAATGTATAGTTTGTACTGCAGGCATTTTGCAAGTGAGGAAAATGCTCCCCTGACCCCTCCCTTTAAAAGAAGCACCAAGAATACCTGACTCATGTTAATTACTATACATAGTACACATCTAAACGCCATTAATTGTCCGAGTAATTATCACTACATTACGTACATTTTACAAAAACAAAGCACCAATACAGAAATTGTATTACAACTTGGCAATAATTCTCAAATACATACTCTGCGTGTACACAACGTATTTATATTCCTACCTATAGTGAACGTTTATGCAGGATGTGGTTCCAAGTACATGCGAATACTTCGCTAGCAAACATTCCACATATAACCTCTGTATAACTCTTAGTATTCTTAGTGTGCAGTCCATAGGAGGCATGCCTGCTTCCTAATACGGAAAGTCAGCCACGTCACCTGACTCAAGGACCTCGCTTCCATTCATCAGAAACTTGAGACGATATTTTAACTTGACTTTAGTCTGCAGTGAAAGGGCACGTTTGAGTGTACATACAGTATGCATGCAATCTTGTAATCCTGTACGTAATATAGGTACATCAATAAGGATGAATAGGGGTGGAGATGGGACTAGATTCACATTTGCAAGGTCAACTACTGGCTTCAGGAGGTCCCACTGCAGAGGACCCTCAGGGTCAAAACATGTAGAAAATGAATACATCTTGAGAAATTATGTTTCCAATCACTTTCAGAACCCAAAAGACATTACCATACACAAATATCATCCAGATACATGGCTTTGAAACCACGGATATTCTATACTTCTCTGTTGAATCTCACACTGATACAGCAGGGGAAATATACATGTAGGGTGTACGACACAATTTGTCTACGCGGATCCGCAGAAATAGTTGCACCTAATTGCGGTGACTCTGCGTAATTTGTCCGTGGGTGTATGCGGTATACTCGGAAAGCTTCGTAAACTTCCGCATAATGTAAACAATGAAGAAACAGACTGCAACCAGAAGCCGAATCGATGATTTTGCGAGAAATTGAAAACTTACTGTCTTTGGTACCAGGTGTATTAAGAGAGGTAGGAAATCTTCCAAGTCGGAGTCAAGATGGAAAGTTTACAATATCGCAAAGTATCATTAATCAGGCCATGTCAGGCTGCAGATCTCGCCGAAATCTTGCAGGAAGATCAACCCAAATCCTCTTCATAGAAGAAAAAGTCGCATCCAATGTCTGAGGAGTTGGCGGGAAGCAACCTTTAAACGAACTCAAGGTAGATGCCATCCGTGAGGTGTGCTACCAGCGATTTCCTCTAGATAGAACGGAGCCTAAAAGCAACGCCGATAAGGACATCAGAAATGCGATGGATGAAGTCTGTCGTAAGACAAGAGGCAAACAATCTTAGTTATGTTACTTTTTTAATAAACATCAAATTATTGCTATTTTACTCTTTTCTGTTGAAGTATTTTTCTGCTTACTCATTATGATTCGTTCAAATTATTTGCTTGGGAGTTCTATGGAAGTACGTACGTACATACGCACATACATAACCCTATGTAGTACACGAAATTATCCAGTACGTATTATCCGCAGAGACATATGCAAGCGTTTGCGGATATCAGTATACGCATCTGCGGAAACCTATGAACATATTTTGCAGTCGATCGCAGAAGTGTGTAAACAAATTGTTTCATGTACCGTACTTGCATGTACAACAGCATGTATTATATACGTACATATGTGTATAAGTGGTGTACATAGGTACTGGTTAGGTTAAGTTAGGTTAAGTAAGCTTATTTATTCTGGGGAGGCCCATAGAGCTACTACACTAGGCACCCAGTACCATACAAAAGTAATACAGTACATACATAGGAGTATAATACGTATATATATTGTAGCATATAGGTATACGTACATAAACTGTATGTAACTTTGTGGGTATGCCGAAGATAAAATATACACATACACCGTATGCATTTAAGTGTGTATATATCACTGTTGTGTGGGGTGAACTCTGGACAGTACAGTACACCTTTTCACCCTTCAACCTTATTTGGATGGAGGCAGATTATCCCGTCATAATTCTTGATGTCCCACTAGTTTAATGAACAACCCAACCCTGATCACAATCTTAATCTACGCACAAGTGTGTGTTCAGAAGGTATACTTACTGATGTTGGGTTGCATATGAGCATGACCTGCTTGATTGTGGAGGGAGGAACCAGAGGGTTGAAGGCCGGCAGGTCACGCCCAGATGGAGGCTGCAGCTTGACCTTCATGCTCTTGGGGACGGCTGCCTGGAACTCTATGCTAGAGATGATACTGGTTCCAGAATTGAAAATAGAAATGAGGACCACATTAACCTTGGGACCAGGAACATTCTGTAGTGAAAGAGCAGGGAACGTGTACTGTAGATAGTACTACAGCCAGACCTCTTTACAACAGCACTCAAAATACTGTACATGTGTGCACTACGTATTTGGTAGATTTCATGGATTTTTAAATACACAATTTACAAACAGTTTCTCCTCCAACTTAGCAAGTTGCATGGATACGTATGTCACTTTGTAGAAAAAGATAACCTCAAATTGCAATTCATTTGTCGATCCACGAAATCTACATTCTATGGAAATTAGCACACGTTCACACGGTAAATGTAAAGAGAGGGAAGGTTGTTATGGTTTCAGTCATCAATGGAGTGTGGAAAGGAGTTTGTGTATAATCAAATCAGAGAGTACGTACCTTGGCAAAGTGGAAGGAGACGGACAGACCATTCTTGTTGTAGACAGACAAAGGAGGAGTATCGCCTGCAGGCAACAAAGAGCAGGGACAGCGGGTTGTAGTGGACTGCATGGAGTACCATACCACACACACACCACGGTCTGTTGACACACTTCACTGCCACACACACACACCACGGTCTGTTGACACACTTCACTGCCACACACACACACACCACGGTCTGTTGACACACTTCACTGCTACACACAAACACACCACGGTCTGTTGACACACTTCACTGCCACACACACACACACACCAAGGTCTTTTGACACACTTCACTGCCACACACACACACACCAAGGTCTTTTGACACACTTCACTGCTACACACAAACACACCACGGTCTGTTGACACACTTCACTGCCACACACACACACACCAAGGTCTTTTGACACACTTCACTGCCACACACACACACACACCACGGTCTGTTGACACACTTCACTGCCACACACACACACACACACCAAGGTCTTTTGACACACTTCACTGCCACACACCTCACGTTGATGGGAATGAAGCCAATACACTGAATAATAGCACAGCTGTGGCCATTAAACCACAAGTGTGTCACACTGTCACACTCACCTATCTGGATGGCTTCTAGGGGGAGGTACTGGTCTGGTATTGAGGGGATCTGTTGGGTTGGAGGGACACCAGTCAGAGCTGTAGGTGTGCCACTCACAAGTGGGGGAACCTGCCCCACAGTGGCAGGTTGGGTAGCAACAACTGTAGTTCCTGCTGCAGTTCCTAGTCCCATTCCCACTCCCATTCCTACTCCTGTTCCCAATCCTGTACCCATTCCTGTTCCCAATCCTATTCCCACACCCACTCCAGCTGCTGGGGGTGTTTGACCTAATGAACCAAAATTAAGATCAGCCAACAGTGTTCTCGAAGGGGGAGGAGTGCTGGCTGGGACTCCAACCAGCTGTGAGGATGCTGTCGGGGGAGGGAAATTGAAATCCGGTAAATCCAGTATAGAGCCAGTTGGTCCACTTCCAGGGGGAGGGGTGGGCAGACCTGCACATACGTACATGGTATGCATACAGCACAGTGTCATCCATCTTTGAAATACAGAATGTATGCAAACTCATTCGGTATAGAATAGTGAACAGGGCTGGCCAAACAAAACTATAGAAATATCAGTGATACAAGGGGAGGGTGCATGTGGTTGCAGATGAGGAACCAGCAAAGGGGACAAAGACCTCTACTTATACTCGTGGTAACTAAAACCGATACAACAATGTGTATGCTTCTGATGTATGCACGTGTACTTATGTGAGCATGTCAATGTTTAAGTGAGATATGGGTATGAATGAATTCATGTGTGCAGATTTACACTATACAGTATATTATGCCTGAATATATATGCACACACCTAGCAATCCAAGATCATCAGCAAGAGACTGGCTACTTGGAACATTCTGCTCATAAGACGAGGAGAAGTCCAAGTCGTCCAATTGAATCAGTAAGTCATCAACTCCTCCCTTGCCACCATCTCCGGTTCCAGTGGGAGGTGTGCTCCCTGGAATGGTCCCAGTATTTTCCACCGTGGCTGGTACAGTTGATCCAGTGCTGTTAGTTACAGTTGTCGACGATGTATCATTCGATGTTGCTGGAGGCACCTCTCCAAACACACTGACGTACCTATCAAGGACTCGGAGTAGGGAATCATTTGTTTTCAACACTTCTGACATTCCCTCCTCCGTGTTGGTGATCTGGTTAGCCATTCTGAACAAATTGGGCTTCATCTCTTCGCACTTTCTGTACAACTCGAGCATGAGTTGTTTGTCCGATTCGCTTGTGTCCTCGGAGTAGTGGCCCAGCATCTCACCGAGTACTCTGATGTTTGCATTCACTTCATCCAATTCCGTGAGCCTTTTCCGTAGACGGTCCATACGCTTGTCATCCTACACCCAAGAAATGGAGGTGGGAAAGGACCACCATCATGGCAGACCATGCTGCACACAGTAGACTAAACTGTACACACAGTAGACTAAACTGTACACGCAGAAGACTAAACTGTACACACAGTAGACTAAACTGTACACACAGGAGACTATACTGTACACACAGGAGACTAAACTGCACACACAGTAGACTAAACTGTACACACAGGAGACTAAACTGTACACGCAGGAGACTAAACTGTACACGCAGCTGACTACACTGTACACACAATTGACCACTCTACATACCGTTGACCACTCTTTATACACAGTTGCCCATACTGTACATGCAGTTGATCACTCTTTACACACATTTGACCACTCTTTACACACAGTTGACCACTGTACACATAGGTTAATGTAGCTAAACTTTTCAAATAGGTTGGTGCAACTAGAAGAATGCTATCTATAAATCACTTGCCACAGTCAAGAATCATTTCACATACAATTCAATCAACTAATGATGGAGGATTGTCATGAAAGTCAACATCACAAACAACACTAAGCGCTGGACCTATACAAGCATGTCGATGCATACAGAAAGGAACACGCACACACCTTCCTCACTGCCTCTCGGATCAACCGGTTGGCAGCACGAAGATCATCAGGGTTCTTGCTCTGTAGGAGTCTGGTCAGGAGCTAGTAAAATGAGAGGAAAAGATCATTTTCAACTAAGACCAGCCCCAAAGGCAAACATTACTTCTTCTTTATGCTTCTCCATCTTTAGGTGAACTTTGGGCTTTGTCTGTTCATCCATCATCTAAAGACGACGAGGAACTGTGTATAAGCACGTGCATACATTAGACCAGTATACATTCATTCATTCAATCATTCATTTTTTCATTCATTCATTATGTCATAAGATCGGTTACCCCTTCAGCTCAACCTGGTATGAATACATATACCAGAGAGAGAAAGAGGAAGGGAGGGAGGAAGGGAGGGAGAGAAGAAGTGGGAAGAGAGAGGGGGAGAGTGGGTGAGAGAGAAGGGGAAAGAGAGAGGAGAGAGGGGGGAAAGCGAGGGGGAGAGAACTCACTGAATCAGGTGACTCCGGATCTGCAGGTACTAGACCACACTTGTACAGCATCTCATAACAATCCGCAATCTTCTTCTCGTTAGGCAGACCAACTTTCCAATTGTACAGTAGAGTCCTCAACTTTGCCTTCACCTCTAGGGGTATTTGATCAGCTAAGTACTGCATAAAGTAAAGTGACAACCGATATTCATTTTAATGCAAGTCAATAAAACTGAAAATTTCCTTGAAAATAACTTACGGTTAACGGTTGTGATAACGGTTGAGGACCAATACATACTGTAGTTTACAACTTACTTTTGGAGAGAGCATCCGTATAATTTCGTTCAAGAACTTGAACTTCCCCAACTCCTGGTGAAAACGCTGACCACAGTTCTTTACACATGCCTCTAGTACCTTGACACATGTAATCATACAGATTCAGTGAAAACTAATCATACACAACAACAAACAAACATGTGTGTGCACACACAACACACACACACACACAACACACACATGCATGCACACACATAAACACACACACACACACACACACACACACACACACACACACACACACACACACACACACACACTTGTCAACACACTTACTGTTAAGGAAAGAATAGCAATTTTTTCATCTGGGCTTTGCATCTTTGGAGTAATCATCTTTAGTAACTTTTGAGGACTATTGAAAAGGGATACACTCTCAAATACATACATTTCGAATAAAACGTGACCATCAATGCGGATACAGAACACACGAACCCTTCCGCTTCTTCGTTGACTTTGTCACAGACTTGCATAATGAACTCCCAATCTTCGTACGTGTTTCTCGGATTAGTGGCTTTTCCTAGAAGAGGAAGGCGCATTGGCATGTCAGAAAAAACCCGACTATAGTGCTTGATTTATTACCGAGCAAAGCTTCCAAACTATTATCCTCCATTTTTGCAGGGGCGTGACCGAGTATGCGTAATGAGCGGGAGTTACTTTCAATGAATATCGTTATTATCGCGCTAAATTGTGGTCATACACAAAACAACATTGGGGAATATGTTACACAATATGACTATGTAGTCCATTCGCGTGAAATTTGTGCCTTATTCTAAAACAAATTAGCAAACTGTGTACATATGAGTGCAAGTTAAAGTGCAAACAATCCTTCGTCCTCCTCTGGATTCTGCATTTGAGGTCTAGGTCTGGAGGGCTGCTGACTCACATCCACCATGGCTCTCTGATTGAGGAACTGTTCAAATTCTACACAGATGAAGTCGGGAATGACACTGGAATGATTACAATATTCAGAATAGAGCAAGTGATATAATATGTGCATATATTTGTCCATAATATGGTTATTACGTATGTACGTACAGATTTCAAAACAATTGGAGTGATAATGTGGATCGCTAGCAGTGTAAAGCTTCTTTACAAAGTACCCAGGATAGTACATGCTTCTGATTAGTACACATTCCTGGTTGGTACTTACACCTTGTTAGTACAAATGCTTCACTCAGTTCTTACTCAGTATACCTACACAATGTCAACTAGTGCTCATGATAAATACCTTTGGTAAGAAGTACAGATTTAGTGCACCCTTCAAGGTACTGACTAGGTAAGTGATACTGTAGTTTATCAAGGCATAAATGGTACAAAGCAGGGTAATGCCAGATCTGAACTCCCATACAGCCTAACAGCAGTCAATCCCTGCGTAGTATCCAGCTGATTGTTCATAAAGGGCCTCATTGAATAGTGCCATACATCACCATCGTGCTAGAGAGCACTCACCAGCACTTGTAGCTACCTCTGGCCCATCTTGTGGCCCAGTAGTGGTAGTGGTTGGGGTAGTATCCTAGAGTACAGGAAGTAGACCAGATAACACAAAAGACTACACGCATACCTACGTGCATACATATGTCAGCCTTGATGGCCAAAAGGGAAAATCACACATGTACGTATATTAGCATGCCTGCTAGGTACAAACACAGGTGCTCCACTTACAGTGCCAAATGTCAGCCATTGCTCCAATGCTTTAACTCTAGAATAGTGGTATTAGAAATGTACTCACGTGTGACCATACAAGCATTAAAATGGACAGGCATACACATACGTATATACATACAGTATATACGTACAATTTACCACACAATGAGCATGTACACATACAGTGAAATTCTCGTTAATCTGCCACTGCTTCATCCGCTAAGCCTTTTCATTGGCCACAATTTTTCAGTACCAATGAATATCCAGTTAATCCATCAAACTTGTTAATCCACCATATTCTTTGAAAATGAATTGTGGCAGATCAACGAGTATTCACCGTATTATGAACACTGTTACAAACATGTACTCTTGTCCATATTTACACTTTAGTATCTAATACAGGATATTTGTTGGACCTTATTTAGTGCCAATTTGCACTCAAGGAGGTGGGTTCTTATCAGAGGTACAGAGGGTATGCGTTACAAAGATGTAGATATTGGACAAAATGTTGGTTGAAGGACGTTAGGTGTTTTAAACAGCCATTGTCATTTTATACTGGTTCATGGTTAACACACCCTCAATGAGAAGTAAACAGGCAAGCACATGAGGATATGGGGTACTTACGAATCTTCTTCGGTTGTAGTATTCTTCTGGAGAGCAGCTGCAAGACTTTTAGTAGTATCGGTTTGTTGGTCAGCATAAGTTGAAACACTGCAAGAACAAACAGCTGCTTGGTAAGACAACCACCAATCCAAAACAATGTACATGCAACACACACACACTACAAACATGCACACACGCACGCATGCATGCAAGCACGCACATGCACACATGTATACACACACTTACCTTGGTGTAGTGTATGTTGTCTGCCTACTTTGGGCGAACATATCAAACTCATCATCAGATAAGCCTCCACTTTGTGTGACTGGAGTCTCTGAAGGCGGTCCAACAGTTGAGGGCACCACTGGCTGCCCAGTGATCGGGGGCTGCAGATCTAAGAATATACAACAGTTTCAATACAAAATCAGATGAGAGACGACACACAACTCCACACCAGGGAGCAAGCAATTATGTGCACTCTATATCTTCACACAATTTCACCAATGCTTTCTTTGTTCTCCTACGCACATGGGTACAGGTTTATACTTACATATGTCCACTGTATTGCGGTATATACATAGGGGGATATACATACAGGTGCACCAATACAGGATTTAACCGATATTCTGATAACCAATAAAATAGGACCAATATAGGCTGATAATGATAGCCGATACAGGATTTTGTTCACAAGAAAGGTAGCATAGGAATTACTGGATTTACTCTCATGACAAAAAAATAAATACTGGTCACATTACAAATAATGAATCAGAGTCCTAATTCAGTGACTTCAATTGATCCAGAAAGAGCAATCTTGCCTTGGACATTCTCATAACATAGCAAACTTGAAGGAAAATGACGAACAAATGACAATAAATTGAATATGTTCATGTGAAGTTCACCATTGGCTATATCAGCAACAATACAGCCCATACTGACACTGATATGAGAAAATATTGGCCGATGAGCTGACAACTGATAGGCTGATACCATGTTGGTGCAACCCTAGTAATAAACACTGCTACTCAGAGTGTACACACACAATGCCTACACACATACACACAGCATTACCCAGAGATGCTATATCTTTTTCCAACTGGTCGATCTGGGATGTAGGAGGAGAGGTTATCTCTTCTCCAAGGTCAATGAGAGGAGATTCACTGGCAGTGTATTCAGGAGGGGGCTACAGGGACCAAACACACATGATTTGACAGTAAAGAGCATGGTACACTGTAGACACAAGTTTGGGAAGGGTGAGTCCAAGTCAACAAACAGACTATTTTTCAAATGACCCAGCAATACATCAATCAAACAGAACTGTGGTACAACAATCAAATCGTAATGCCCAATCCTCCCCAGCCCACTCCAGGTCCATTCTAGGCATAGCGCAGTCGTATGGAGCTGGACTATCACTTTGGCACCTGTTTTTAAGTGGCTGCCACTATCCTTCTTACCACAACAGAGTTCCAATTTAAAATTGGAGGCGGGATTGTGTCTGGGTACACAAGACTAGGCAAGGTGTACAATGAACAAATCTAATCCAAACTAACCCCTTGCTGGGCGACTTGGGGTGTGTCTTGCAAATTACTGGTAGGTTCAGTGGGCTGGCTCTGTGTGCCTTCTTGGGTAGCTATGTGGTTCTTTGAGAAACGGTCATATCTTATCAACACTCCATTCAATTCATCATTTGCTGCCAGTAGTGTAGCTAAAGAAGACACACGATAACATTGTTGCAATACAATGAAAATACTGACATACAGCACATACACAGTAACAGCAAATTGATAGAATATGAGACAGACCTATGTACGTACGTACCTACCTACATTACCTGAAAATATCTACTATCTCTATAACAATCCTTATACCTTGCAGAATAATTCACCAAACTCACTAATCTATCACATTTCCCTCCATGCATTATGGTGGATTAATAAAAATTCACTGCATGTACTATATATGGACTTACGTGTGTGTGCTTTACAAAAAAGAAATCCTGCTTTCCAATGTACCATCCAAGGTGTGTGTGTGTGTATACACGTATAAACCACTTAGGTAGCTATCACGTCAGATCTTTCACAACTTTGTACTGGTTCACACAGAGTGTGTTGTCTAAACTCAGGAATGTATGTACGTACACACGCAGTTGTAGGTATGTATATCCAACGTGCAAAACTGAAAACAAAAGTTAGTAACAGGAAGTTGAGAAGAAACAGAGGATGGTTGTATGTGATATGAAAACATCACTGAAACAAGTAAAATCCAACACGGAAAAAAACAGAATCAGCAGAAGCTGGCTATATGCAGCACACATACATACGTATGTTTGGCTTCACTCACATAGAAGAAGATCATCTTGAACTTTTTGACAGAGACGACCAATCCTCTTTTGCATTTCTTTGAGAATAACACTGAGTTGATACATGAGATCCTGCTCTCCACGGGTCTGATCGCCAGGCTCTATCTCAGCCATCATTTCATTCAGGACGGCCATGTTAGCCCTCATGATGTCCAGCTCTGATAGTGTCTTTGCAACCTGGGTTTGCCCAAGCGACGCTCGTGAAGATTGACGAGGTTCCTGAGGTCCACCTGGTTGTTCTTCTGGTGGATTAACCCGTCCCACATCATGTGAGGACTGTACATGAACAAGGAAAAAGCACAATAAACAGAGAACAGAACAGCTCACACACACACACATGGTGAGCACCTATCTACACAAGAGGTGAAAATAGTTGTTGTGTGTAGCACTGTACATATACATACATAAAAATGTAGTTTATGCAATACACAGACCATGTACGCATGTAACTACAATATGCCTAGACATGCGTATATTCAGTGAATGACTGTACTTAGTAAGTGGTTTAGTGCATACCCTTCTGTATATTACATGTGTACATGGATATACGTATGCTATACTGTACACTGATTTAACCTGGTCCCTCGGGCAATAATTACATATCTAAGGGTTGTCAGTCAGTGACATGCTAATTAATATACAGTATAATATATAGTACAATATACACAGTATAAACACAGTACAGAAAGTACACACAAGTACAGCACTGTATACAGTACGAGTGTCTACCTCTGTATGTATGTACAGATGTAGGTTTCAAGCAATACATTATTAGCAATTTACTGCATTACACACAAAAGTTGATCTTCATGAATGATCATGTTTGAAGTTTTAACATTTACTGTTTACAAGGTAGGATTACTTAACTCAGTAAGTGCTACATATCTGATATCAGCACTGACTAATATGGAGTAAAAGACAATACACACAACACACACACACACACACACACACACACACACACACACACACACACACACCTGTGTAGGAACGGTTGGCTCAGTGTCAGGGACTTTCTACAATAAGACAACATATATATACAAGTACATACATACAAAACAAGATTTCTGGTACATTCATGACAGGCAATCAATAACAGCAATACTCAAAGGGGCAAACAGTAGAGCATAGGTACATAGGTAGCCTTTTAGCGCAAAATGAGAGGTTTGGAAGATTGGGGAGAAAATATCCTCTACAGCCCTGCCCCACATCTGAAACAAATCCTGAAGTGCAATTCATGAGTATGTGTACGGTATATCTGTGACTGAACACTCGTAACAGTCCAATTATGGGAAAAAAAATATCATGGTTAGTATTCACTGGAAACATGATTCAAATTTTTCAATGAAGTAGATAAGGTAGATTGGTATGTGTGCACATCAGCTTCATGCACATGACGTACACATACCTATGTACATACGTAAGCATGCGTGTATGCAGACATGTACACGACACGTAATATCGGGGGACTGACTCGCTGTGGAGTGTTGATAGGTGCCATGGAGTCCAGATCTACAGGCGGGAATTCCCAGTCCTCGTCCTTCAACTGTTGGTAGAGGTCCACTACTGCTTGCAGCTCCTCCTTACCGCGAAATGCATCAGCCCAAGTTTGTATGAGGCCCAGGATACGTTCTTGGACCAGTGGAGGAGGGTTATTCTGGAGAGTGGCCACATATGAAATTATGATTGGTGCAAACACATGTATGTACTTATGTTCATATACATACTTACATGCACACATGCACAGTTACCATACACATAAGTACATGAACACAAGCATACATGTATGGATGTACACATGAATGCAAAGTGCCAGTATCAAACATACGCACGTATTGTCTACTAGCCTGTGCACATATATCAATACATATCCATACAGTGCGTAGGTACTAACCTTTTTCTGGATAATCTTTGTGAGTTCAGCGAGGAAGTCTCTCTGTGCAATCTTACAGTGGAACCGATAACCGCAGTTCTTGACACAGGTCTCCAGGACAGTGAGTGCAAGGCTGATTTGATGAAAGTTTCTCCCAGAACTGGAAAGACGTTTCTTCAAAGCCGCAGCGGCTTCCTTCGGGCTGCAAAATATCATTATTGACAATGACTGAATTGTTTGTAAAAAGTGATAGATATTTTGTACTTGATGCAAACATGCATTGGGTAACATGCAGAGATTCGGGTTTAGGTAGGTTTTAGGTGATCAATAACCTTCAAAACATTCCCCATTAATTCAAGCATTTAATTAGTATTAAATTCACAAACGTGGGAAACAGATTGGACACATGCAGTCTACAAAAATGTTTTGATGGAAAGCTCCAATATTTCTATAAAAAGTGAGAATTATGTTTCCTCACATCAGTCTACCAGTAATACACACTACACAATAACAGCCGATAGTAGAGAGTACTATACATTATAGTATGCATACCATTATGCACTAACAAGTCTGAATAGTGAAACAGCAACTATGTACACATACACTTAGTGGGTAATAGGGTACAAACATGGATACTCTAGGGTTACATAGTACAATCTCTTTGGTACAAACATGGATACTCCAGGGTTACATAGTACAATTTCTTTGCTACAAATATGGATACTCTAGGGTTACATAGTACAATCTCTTTGGTTAGATGGGATAGGATTGAGTATCCTTGGTATGAGAAGCTCATCAATGACATCACAAGTGTCATGGAATCACAGCACAGCAGAATGTGGCAAAGGTCATCGTACTGCTATGCAAGGGAATACTCAATTAAGATGATTCCAGTCAAGTTCACAACAACTCAAGACATGACCATGGTTTTAGCTCAGTTGCCATCAACATCCTCATCTTAATCCGAGCACAGGCACAAACAATATGTCTTATAAATATTCAAATAAACTTCTAGTAATTATCCTAGTACCAATCACAAAGGGGTCATTGACACTCTTTACTACGCAATGTAGTAGAGTGGCTATGATGGGATGGTCAATTCACTACCGAGCAGAAGTCAGTGTGGGGCTGAATTGACGGATGAATTGGTAAAACGGTTAAAAAAGAGGAAATATCACAGAGCATGTCAACTCGAGGCTCCAGACGGAGTAACTATGGAGTAACTACACGGCGGACAATTTCAACAAACTCGCACAACGAGCGTCAGAGCAGGAGGTTCAAACAGCCGTGACAGTTTCATGACAACTCATACAACTTTCGGAGACCTTCAGATACGTTCTAGAGTATGACGAGCATGTCCGGTAAGCCCAGTATAGTGCGAATTGCATATACGCTACTATAGGTGAATTTACAGGATCTTATTTATCCGTTGCACGATTACGAACACTATTTTTCCAACATCACACACTTACCCGTCAGCTGACTCATTGATTGCATCGCAGATCTCCAGATGTAAGTGTAAATCTCCCGCCGATGCTCCATTATCGGTGGCCTTCGCTATAAACAGATTAACGAAAATAAAATGGCATTAAAATGTTAATTATCAATGATGAAAATTGTATATTCGGTTATACAATAATAGAACCAATCGAGAAGTCTATTATCATTAAAATCCTCACCAACTCGTTGACCAATTTGAGTGTTGAAAGCTCCTAGTCCAAATAGAGACGCCATTTTACTTTATCAGCAGCGGAAGTCACGTGTCTCTCGATAAATATGGCGGCTAATGTTCAACATAGTTTGAGAAGTAGCATACTATTTGAGGCCACTCCTTATCATACATCGCCATTCCAAAGGAAGTAAGTTGTATACATGTATACATTTTAAACGGACACATATCTACGTTGATTTTAACCGTGCTCATGTCTGAGGGGTCGGGTTGAGTTTACATATGTACGTACATACTACCTGTTTGCGTGTAGTCTTCCGTTTTGGCCCTATTTCCTCCTATAGCGGGTTTTTAACGGTTATATCCATTCGTCCTAGTGACCCCTCTTCGATATGTTTTGGCAACAAACTAACTCAGTTTCCCCTAAACTCACACCACATGTACAGCTGTACAGGGAAATAGGGTGATTTACTCCGAACCGCCGATTCGAAAGAACTCAGTTAACGAGTCGAATTCGTGTCAGCGATATCTTCGTACATAGGGGATTGATCAGTCCTGGACTATTATCAGAAGATCAGTATTAACTTATATTAAAGGCACCTGTCTCAAATTACCCCATTACCCCATCAGTCTGGATGGTGAGAGTATCTATGACTTCACACACTTCACTTCATCTTATTCTATAGGCTCAAGGTTGGTTTGAAAAGCTATTACATCATTCATGATTTGGATCAAAACCACAAGGACCGGCGATACACTCTGGAGTGCCAATTGGAATATGCAATGGAAAGAAAGTACCCAACTATTGTCTTAGAGTGTAGAGATTTTGGGTTTGAAGTGGTACGATGGATAAGAATGGGTAATTTTCTCCACAAGTCATCTGTTCTGTCAGGACTCTTTTCTCTGACAGCATTGGGAATGTTTCCAACTCCAATATGTATCTACTCTGGCGGTGTGTTTGGCATAGTGTCTCTAGTATGTGCAGGTTTGTACAGCTTTTCATGGCAGTACGATCCCTGCTGTAAGTACCAAATTGACTATGGCGTCCGTTCCCTGTCAAAGATACCTAGGGATGAGTTCTCCAAGCCACAGCAGCTGTTTATCTTGGTGTACAGAAATGACCGCTATAGAAAGAGACTACACAACTGTATTGCCTTGTTCACATTGGGACTCTTTGCATGGCAGGTCTACAGATATGTGTATTCATGAGTCCCCGTTCTTCATTTCTGGGAAACATTGTCACTCGCTGTTCATTTTGTATCCCTTTTAAGTCATTATGTATTTGTGACTCCAAGTTCAGGCTTAGGATCTGTATTATTATGTGTATGAAATATCTGTTCACTTTTTGGTTCCTTATGAGTATAAAATGTATGTATGTGTAACATAATGTTGTGTATCAATTTAATTATTAACTATTTCATTGAAGCATAGAGATATTGTCTATGTTTAAGTAATGTATACAAACATAACAAACATGCATAATGTCAGATATGGTGTGGGAGATTTATTCAGTTGAGTATGTGATGGAGCTTGTTGGAGTGGAGGGAGTGATGGAGCTTTGTTTAGTTGAGGGAGTGATGGAGCTTGTAGAAGTGGAGGGAGTGATGGAGCTTATATAGTGGAGAGAGTGATGGAGCTTGTTTAGTGGGGGGAGTGATGGAGTTTTGTTTAGTGGAGGGAGTGATGGAGCTTGTTGGAGTGGAGGGAGTGATGGAGCTTGTTTAGTGGAGGGAGTGATGGAGCTTTGTTTAGTGGAGGGAGTGATGGAGCTTGTTTAGTGGAGGGAGTGATGGAGCTTGTTTAGTGGGGGGAGTGAAGGAGCTTGTTGGAGTGGAGGGAGCGATGGAGCTTGTTTAGTGGAGGGTGTGATGGAGCTTGTTCAATAGCTATATATTATATACAGGGAGTGATGGTAGCAACTACTCTAATATAGAGAACTGAACTTCAGTAGTGATACATGAACAATGGATGATACTACAAATATAGACCTTTTAACTTATTTGAACTAGCTACACATACGTACATGTATATTCTACAAATGGTACCTAGCATCTGACCATAGAACTCAATAGACAAGTGCCTGGACTATACACTGGACTTCCCTAGAATTCCCTCATCTTGTTAATCTGCCACCACTTTATCCACCAAACCTTTCAATCCGCCACAATTTCCCAGTACCAATATAATGTACAAGTACCAATGAATATCCAGTTAATCCACCAAACACGTTAATCCACCATATTCTTTGAAAACCAATTGCGGCAGATTAACGAGTACATATACTGTACACACCACTGCACCATTGTGGGTTTTCACTAAAAAACATGTTCAGTGCAGGTATTACGATCACATGCACTATACTGTTATATACAAAGTTTAAAATCAAAGGCTAAACACATTCAAGCATATGTAATACACATGTTACACAGATAAAACAACTTTATAATAATATTATGTAATAATATACTCGCGAAGGGACGATCGTGGTTGGCAGTTGTTCATTGCAAAGTCAGTATCCATGATTCCAACCAAAAAAGTTGAATAAAAGGTTGACGTTTCGGCTACTATACTGTAACCTTCATTAGAACATGCAAACAAACCCCCTACAAACTTCTATTTAAGTAATTGTTTCTGTGTTTTTAGTTCAATTGTTTTTGGTTGTAATTATGGATACTGACTTTGCAATGTAATAATAATAGTTACATAAATATACTCCACGGGTTTTCTAGAGTGTATTATAGTACATGCCTATAGCTATGCAGTACTACCCTCCTCACTATTATGGGTACAGTGTATCTTGTAAGCAGATCCATTCTAAAGTGAGCAGAGCGTATTCAACATTCCATATTAGCTATATTAAAAAAAATAAAATTAATAAATTCTGCTGTAATAATAATTAAACTTGCACACACAAATGAGTATATACACAAGATTAAATAATTATAAATAAACTCTCCTACGTATATAGGCGGATAGCTTTCTTTCGTTAAAATCATCGATGACCATGGGATTACTATAAACGTCTGTTGTCCTGTACATGTAGGTCACTGCGCCCTTCAAGCTCTCGTCCTAGTTGTTTCAATGCCAATTTCAAGTCCTCTAAAACCGCCACTCTCTGGTCCATCATCGATCCGTAGCGGTCCATATCGCGGTCTATAGCGCTCAATGTCTTATTGACCACCGCAGAAATCACAGTCGCTCTACGCGAGTGTAAGTAGACGAAGGCCAGTAGATTGGCCAATACACAAGCTATTAGAACGAGTAAAGCTGTGATTATGAGATACAGAGACAGTTTTGAGTGTCTCCTTCGAGTGTTAGAAGTCCCCGGTTTTCTTTCGCCTGTTTCAATATCCCGAAACCTCCATTTTGTCATGACAATCAATGAGTCACACAATCCTGGCGATAATTCTCTCCTGTCAATGGAACCGGGTAAAATGTCTTTCAGCGCGAAGACGTTGTATTATCTCATGATCACATTAACCTATTTCTGGATTTCTCAGAATGTTCAGCCTGGTATGTATGTGGTCGCTGGAGAACGCTGATTTATCTAGATGTGTATTAGTGTGTTTTAGTACGGCCGGATTCAGCCCCAATTACACCGGGCAAGACCTTTCAGGGTCTTTCAACATGTAAAGCACAGTGTAGTACACGAGCTCTTATGTTTTGAGCTGTCCAACGTATGCATAAGTTAAGATAAAATGAGGTAATTCCGATCACTGGTGAATAACCAGCACACGGAAAGCAAGTGGCTGGCTTCACTGTAAGGTATGCTGTAGCTGAGGGTTCCCATTACCAGCGGAATACATGAGTTGGCCTCGAAGGCTTAGCATTCTGATTTAGTGAACTGTTTGTTCCCAAATTACTGAAATTGTTATGGTGATGGGAACTACCCCATGCATCGTACATGTACCTTATAGACATTGGGATAGGATCCCAGCTATGGGGCAGCCTGCCATGTCTACACAGAGGTATGGTACTAGTTTGCATGTTTGAACAGAATAGGGTTTTGTGTAGAAAAGAGGGACATTCTTGACGTAGAAACTTTCACTTGTCAATACTCTTATAAAAGAGTTGCCTGGAGCAATAGTTATTAAGGCCATTGAACACGGAGACAGATCTGTAAATAAAAGTAGAACACATGACCCTTATACACAATAACCCATAGTCCTAATGTGATGAAAGTTATTGAAGGTTCCTACAGATAGAGTCTACAACTCTATGACCTCTTGTCTTGAAATACACCACATGCAGATCCTCATGGTTGGGGGTCTGGTCTGCACCAGGGATCCCTACCAGTCTCCACTGCCACATGTTTGGACTTCATGGGATTACTGTAAATCCTAGTTGATATATATAGGTTGCTGTGTTGATACATGTGTACACCGTTTATATGTACTTCTGTGATGTATCTCTTAGGAGAAGGTAGTAGTCTGAGTGATTCATCTAGCCATCCACCACCAGAGGAGCCTCCTGAGGAGATAGTGGATTCTCTAACAATGGGTGGAAGAATACCTCTGGAATTCTTCTTCGTGGATGACAGTAATAAAGGAAAAGGTTGGATCTCTAACTGTGATGTGCATGTGTGTGTGTGTGTGTGTGTGTGTGTGTGTGTGTGTGCATGTGTATAAGGCAGCAGTGAAATACCACATGTGGAAGATAGAGACAGAGTGTGAAAAATCTCATATTTATATGTTCTTGTTGAAACAGGGACACACTTCAAGTACTCACGGGATGAGATAGTCCACATGATAGAGAAAGCAAAGGAGCTGGTGCACAGTGTGGGTGGGGCTCCCATCCCTGCCCCGCCTAAAGAACCTCAGGGAAGCAAGACAGTCAGATTATCAGATATCTGGTTGATCCATGCATTGCTGCGTTATCCTATTAAAAACATGAATGTAGTACGTCAGTACATATTGTATGGATGTGGTGTACAGTAAACCTCCTATCTCAGCTATCCAAATGAGTACATGTGTGTGCACACTCACTGTCTCAGTTGTTTACATGGATATGTAACAACTATGCATGTGACATGCTGTTGTAGTTACTGTACTAAGTTTTATACATTTACATGGATATGTGTGTATTGTACATACGTATAAATTGTATATGGACACACACATTGAAATTAGACACGTGCAATATGTATTACTCAAGCATTCTTTGGTACTCACGTGACAACATCAACCCTTCCCTGTCTCTCTGCAAGGCGGTGTTTGGATCAATGTCACCCTGGTATGAGAGCATTGGTGAGTCTGCGTTGATGGTGGTCGCATTTGCAAATATTCACTCTTTGCTCCTTTGTCATTGTCAGTACTAGCCATGGGAGCAAGCTCTGTCACAGTGATAGAGGTCAGTACCATTGTGTGTGATATATGGTGCATTAACATTTTTTCATTATCTTGAATACTGTTTATCAAGCAGTTATCATGCAGTATGGGTGTTTGCCTGTGTGTGTGTGTGTGTGTGTGTGTGTGTGTGTGTGTGTGTGTGTGTGTGTGTGTGTGTGTGTGTACGTGCGTGCGTGCGTGCGTGCGTGCATTGATACATAGATGCTCGCTCATGTATTTGATGTGTATAATATTATTATGCAAGAATACTTTATGTTGTACACACAGTATGTATGAGTGGCTCCATTGTGAATTTCTGTGCTGAGACTCCTCTGTATGTATATACTAGTGCTGGGAATTGG
The DNA here is from genome assembly GCA_964020155.1 of Chondrilla cf. caribensis. NCBI lineage: Eukaryota > Metazoa > Porifera > Demospongiae > Chondrillida > Chondrillidae > Chondrilla > Chondrilla cf. caribensis. The sequence continues at coordinate 3,336,487 of OZ026556.1, read as the reverse complement.
CTGTAATTTCAAATCAATTATCAGTGCCTATATCTAATTGATTGACTGATTAATCACCAAAAGTAGATTTATGTATATTTAATAGTAGAATTAAGTAGGCATAACCAGAAACCACTCCCACCTTATTAGACTGGGTAGTCATCCAATAGATGTGATGTGGAGTCTTTAGAGTCCTTTTCAGAATTCAGGTACTACTCCTGAAATACAAAACTTGAATCAATGAAGTAAAGGTTCTGGATAGCAAGGTGGGGTGGCTTCCTGTTCTAGTCACTCAGGGGTGCTCTTGAAGTACAAAATTGAACCCATGGAGTGAAGGTTTTGGATAATAAGGTGGATGTGGCTTCCTGTTATACTAGCTTATTACTTCCTGTGATCAATCAATTTGCTTGCACTATTAACAATATTCAGATTTGAAATGAATGTCGATTGAGTAATCAATTAATCGTCCCAGCACTTGTATATACACATACCATTCCTGTAATGTTAACAGTATCAAAGAGAAAAGTGACGTAGACAATGTTAGGTTAGGTTAGGTTGTTCAAGTAGACATACTTGATATTACTTTTATGTGTATTTCCTTTTGTCATTGATGTTTATTATCTCTCTCTACTTAAACATAACTATACAGTATAATAAACTGACATATGACCATCCTACCATCACCACCATTCAACCCCATGATCTGCCTGAGAACTACACCTTTGATGCCCTGCTCTCTATTTCCAGGTATAGGGTGTATGTACATATACATGAGAGTATGTACATATTACATGTGTGTGAATGTACGTATATGCACCAGAGCATGTGCCATTGTACTGTGTATCCATGAGGACCTTGTGTGCATGTACTATGTGTATGTACATAATATATGAGAATATTTACTGTTTGTGTGTGTGTGTGTGTGTGTGTGTGTGTGTGTGTGTACATGATGTGTGTACGTACATGATAAACCCCTTCATGTATACTACATGCATGTATGTACGTACGTATGTAGGTACCATATAGCAGGAAATTTTCGCAGGACAAGTTTCGTGGATTTTGCAGTTGGCCTAACATCCACGAAAATGAAATCCATGATTTTGGCATTCTCGTGGTTCTATCACGTGACTGTGGCCAGCATCTGCCGAAAATTTTATCTTTGAATTATCATTTTTTTGAGCCATCTGCGAAACATTTTGTCCTGCGAAATTCCCTGCTATACAGTATGTATTATACGTAGTATGTTTCATTTTATACATAATATAGTTTTGATCATGATGGCCTTGGTCGCTATGGAGACCCAATAAATCCCAATGGTGATCTGAATGCAATGGAACATTCACTGTCCTTGTTGAAGCCAGGAGGACGGATGTACCTAACTGTACCAATAGGTAGGGAAACTGATTTCATTGTGACTTATTGGTTGGGTGTAGAGCATACAAACACACATTCATGTACTTGTGTATGCATGAGAGCATGCATGTATGTATGAGATGATGTTTAGCTGTACTCGAGTGTGAATTATTATGCTAAGTGTTATGAGAAAAAGTGTGTGTTAGTTGATTGTCACCATCACAGATGGGAATGTTGTGACAATTCTCTTCCCTTCTCTGTTGTACAGAGTTAAATTGTTTACCTTGTTGTTATGTTGTTTACAGACATGTTGTCTGCTGCACTATGTATGTAGGTCCAGATTTGGTTGTGTGGAATCTGCACAGGAGATATGGAGAGGTACGGCTTCCTCATCTACTCAAAGGATGGAGACAGTTGGAGGTGATCGGGTGGAACGAAGACCTCTTAACGAAGGAGGTGTCGTGGATGAAAACATATGAACCAGTTTTTGTCTTAAAGAAGCAGTCAAAAGATGAACTGTAACAAGATTGTTTTAAAACTTCATAATATCATTATATTCCAAGATCTGTAATTATTTTTACAACTTCATCACTTTCAGTACCATGGCACTGTACAGACCATCAAAGCTGCTTCCTTTATCCCTGGTCACAGCATGTAATGCATGCAATCTTGTCTTACTTGCTAACGTGATACTGATCGGCATCCTTTAATTGTATATATGGTGTATTGTAGCCTACGCTTGTGGAACCTTTTAATATCTTTACTGATATAGATAATAATATAAAGCTGTTGTTGGGCTATGTACTATTCCAGCAAGTGATCTGCATCTAGGTGCGTGGTTGCATGCTATGTGGTTTCCAGGTTCAGGGCTGGGACAAGCTGAAATAGGTCTGCACTCTCCATGCATGTCTCAGAGACTACGATCCACCACAATCCCTGCATCTGCATGGCTGTAGATGCATCTGTACTGACCTCACTCTCACATGGTATATTATCAGCACACACTGATCGCAAGACTTATGTGTAATATTATAGACCCATCCCAGTTGAAACCATGCACATACATATATACTGATTATTTTCATAATAACTAGGGTTCAAATTGTCATAACTGTACATACTGTACGTATACTATATAATAGATTTTATACAATCCATATGTAATAGCAATATTATATTGCAGTTTATATGTACTTGCAATTAATGATGTTATAATAAATACCCATGCATAATAATATTATTATACATACATATTATACGTAACTGTGTAACAGTTACGATTACAGCATTGATATTGATAATGTAAATTAAAAATAAAGTGACACTATGTATACATAACTCAAGACAATATTTTACACTATGGGAACATATGAATTGTTTAGGTTTGATTGACTGAAAGTGTGTTGAAGGTTGCCTTGCAATCCACAGCTGAGCGACAAGGAAGATAGGTGACCTTCAATTCCTCCAGGAAGGTTCGACAATCTTCTTCTGATGAGAAACCGAGCTCTTTGGCTATGAAGGACACCTTCAGGGATGGACGGTACCTACAGGGGTAATCAGAGAGGGGCAGTTAGGAGCAGATACAGGAAGACAGCAATGGTAAACGCTGCACAATGTGAGTACTAGTTAGTTACCATGTACACATACATACAGGTACAACCCTTGTCGAGGGCCATGTACGTATATACAGAAGCATAAAGACTGATTGGTGTTGGTGGAAAAATTGCCAATACATAAACAGCATAATGTACATCTTGAGTAAGTTTGTGAGAAAATGAAGAAATAGTTGCTGTTCCAAGGAAGGCAAGAAATCGTTTCTGCTCTGCTCATCATGGAATATATGCAAATCCAAGTGCTCACAGACATGCAGCAGAGCACAACGCATGGGTTCATCTCAGATCATCACAGGGGGTTGGTTTTGATGGTTCCAGTTGGGATTCTGAAAAGAATTGTGGGAGGAACTGCTTGCAAAGTGTTCTTGTGAAGGGAAGCAGTGTTGGCAGACAAAAGAAGACTCCAGTGTGTTAGGCTAACAAAAGTTGATAGAACATCAACAAGACACACATATTGAACATGACGATCTCCTATCTGGGTAAACATGAACACATTCGGCTCACACAACTTGACAACATCTTTGGCACGATCTTGATGTACGATTCACGCTAAGCACAAAACAGTTTAGTTCATCTTGTAGTCGTCACTTTGGTGTCATTGATAATCTCCTTTGATGAGTTTCAAGAAAGAATCTAGATCTGAAGCTTAAATCTACACAAATATTACCATGCGAGGCCTACAAACAAGGTACACAACACAGACATACACTTTCATCATGATCTTGAAAGCGGACATTCGTTCCCTCGGCACAAACTTGTCTAACAAGTATGTGCCCATGTTGGGGGCTGACGGGTAGAGCTTGAAAAAGACGTGGTAATTTCCAAGCAACCACGCCTTCCTTAGTTTAAGAGCATGGGAAACAGCAGGGTGTGCGGAAGACTGGGCTGAAAGGGAAGCCATGTGACTGGCAAGGTCCGCAGTACTTTTGGTATAGATGCTATAAAGGATTCGATAGGCCAGAAACTCATCCTCGTTATGGGAGGGATTGTCTACATACAGCTCTTTCAGTTGGTTTTGACACTGGTTGAATTCCTCGTGGTCACCCATCTCCAACGCAAAGCGAGCATGAGTCTCATACACCTGAACTGTGAAGGAGTTTCTGATCCCTTGCACCGTCAGGTCCTGTCGTATGGCCTTGAGCTGCTCACAGGTGGACCTGTAGTCGTTCTTCTCCAACCACCTGTCCTTGATCAGCTGCAAGGATTGCTTGAGGATGTGTTCTGGACGCACCGTGGAAGGATCCGGAGCTGAAGTCAACCGGAGGTACTGCTTCAGCAGCTCAGTCGAGGTACCCTGTACTCTGAACTCACACCAATCTGTGTCATCGTCTCCTCGCCTGAACACAGTATTTTGCTGCAAATGTATAAATGTACACACATTAGTAGATACATATATTAGTGACACATACTATACGGAGACAAACACAAATGAATGTACGTATATCCACATGTACATACATACTGTACATGTGTATGTATGTATGGACGTAACACAAATTTTCCACCCCCATCATGCACCCTCATCTTTAACATTGCCTAAGCTGGGCCTAACTACTACAGTACGAGTACCATTGCTCCAGAGCTCTCCAAAGACTCTCGATAACCCCTATGGACTTGCTCCATCAAATCCTTATACTCCCTTCAGTACCTACGTACATACTTACCTGTGCATATGTACGTACGTGAGTATGTAATCACTACAACTAGTTTGTGTTAGTGACTGATACTCCCTTTATATTATGTATACACACATATGGCATCATAGGTACATATTTATGTATATACATACTCCCTTTCAACTGCCAGACATATGAGCTGGTTATCTACACAAAGAGTATATGTACTTACAGCATTGTGCAACATTTCCTCCAAGGTGACTTTCTTTGCAATCTCAGTGTTACCACTATTCTCAATCTGAAACCTCAGTGACCGCTGGTTGAGCTTAGTCTGGTCTTCAGGAGTCATTTGGAACCTACAAATCAGCAATCAAACAGAAAACTGATGATGCAGTGCGTGATGGATATTAAAGTAAGGTAAACTTAATGCCCCATTGGAGCCTTGAAAATTTGATGCTTTTATAATCTGACATCCTCAGTACACTCTAAGTCAGTGGCTATTATTATAAACTATACAATATAACTCCGTAATCTGACATGTTGGCATCATTAGGCGCCTTGTCATCAGCCCTCAATTGTATTCCTGAATGTGTGTGTGTGTGTGTGTGTGTGTGTGTGTGTGTGTGTGTGTGTGTGTGTGTGTGTGTGTGTGTGTGTGTGTGTGTGTGTGTGTGTGTGTGTGTGTGTGTGTGTGTGTGTGTGTGTGTGTGTGTGTGTGTGTGTGTGTGTGTGTGTGTGTGTGTGTGTGTGTGTGTGTGTGTGTGTGTGTGTGTGTGTGTGTGTGTGTGTGTGTGTGTGTGTGTGTGTGTGTGTGTGTGTGTGTGTGTGTGTGTGTGTGTGTGTGTGTGTGTGTGTGTGTGTGTGTGTGTGTGTGTGTGTGTGTGTGTGTGTGTGTGTGTGTGTGTGTGTGTGTGTGTGTGTGTGTGTGTGTGTGTGTGTGTGTGTGTGTGTGTGTGTGTGTGTGTGTGCACGTGAGCTGGCTTACTGTTTCAATTTCCCTTTGAATTTCTTCTTCTTGGGTGGTTTGTCTACTTTATCAACCACTTCAACCTTCCTCTCTTGGAAACCTCTCTTTTTTGGAGAACGGCCAAAGGAAAGAGGAGTACCAAATTCAGGATGCACCCCTTCCAGTCCAGGTCGAGAATAAAGAGTGAAGGGGGGAATCGTGGGTGTGGAAGAAGTAGGTGTGTCCCATCTGGAGGGTTGTTCTAGCCTGTTTTGCAATCTGGACAACAATATAGATAATCATATAGCAATAAGTATGCAACCTTACACACAATAACACATGCATACCAATTATTGTCAATATTCAGATCCACCCATTTGTACAAACACACACACACACACACACACACACACACACACACACACACACACACACACACACACACACACACACGTATATTACTTTCATACTTACACAGGAGGAAGAGGCATATTTGAGAAGTCCAAGGTCCACTGATTTCCTTTCTGAACTATTCTATTGAGTTCATTTTTCAAGTATGTCTCCACGGAATCTCGCTCCATGTCATTTTGACACAGAGTAAAGCATTTAGTTACATAGTCCCTGCATAAAACAGAATACACTAGTCCCTTGAGGTACTAGGAACATGGAAAATACATTAATTCCACTGTGAAATGAGCCACACAGCAACAGACATCTCTGACATTAACTACGTATAAGTACGTAGATCAAGGGTAACACAGGGTTAAACAGCTACGAGTAGAATACCATTTGTGCACATAGCATGTCTACACAAATCATTAGGTTCAAGGGAAAGGTAGGTAATAATGCACAATGGCTGTGGAGCTGGAAACACATGTACGTACATACATGTAACCAAACATGTAGGTACAGTTCAACTGGCATAATAAGTTCCTCAAAGGGCACACCAAATCCGTAATTTTTATCAGAGGAACATACTGTACAGTGGGAAATTTTCGCAGGACAAAATTTTCACAATTGGCCTAACATCTGCAAAATAAAATCTGCGAATTAGGTGTTCTTGTTATTCTATCACGTGACTGTGGCCAGCATCTACAAAAATTTTTCTCGGGAATTTTCATTTTTGGAGCCATCTGCGAAAATTTCCCGCTTACTAACTATATTACTGGTTGACACAGTGCATGTGAGCTAGGGACCAACTGAAATGTGTGTGTTAAACAGAGGTACATACATACGTATGTACTAACCAGGGTATGTACTTCCCAAGCATGATGTGCTGTACTTAGGTATGGGATTGGAATGACATAATGCATGTGGCAATACTTAATACACACATCTCACTTCATTGAATTGGGGAGGTCTTGAGCATTCTGGGGCTGAGATACCGGAGGCTGTGAGTCACACTGGGGCGGCTGGGGGTCGTTGTTCTGGGGAGCAAGTAGAGGAGGAACTTGAGGTGGCTGAAGGGAGGGCTGAGGTGGAGGTCCCTGGGGTGGTAGGGGAGGAGGGTCTTGTGGTGGTTCTGCGAGAGGTCCCTGGGATGGTTGAGGTGCTGGGGGTGAAGAGGATTCTTCAGGTGGTACTGGGAGGGGATCTGAAGGAGGGGCCACTGGAGATCCTGGAGGTAATCCTGGTTGAGGTTCTGGTGGAGGTTCTGGTGGGGGTCCCTCCGGTGGCACGAGAGGGGGTTCCGGGGGCAGTTGGGATGGAGGCTTGGGTGGGGAGTTGACCGACTGTTCTTTACTACAACCGACGTTCACTTCAGATTCAGTCTGTTCAGTGTCAATCACCATGTTGTCTTCCCCAGAAAGCTTGGTAGTACTGGGAGGGACTACTTCAGTGCCGGGAGGCTCGGGCTCGCTGACAATGTCCATTAGTGGGGGAGGTGGGTTACTGCCCATGAGTGGAGGCGGGGGAGCAACTGGAGGAGGTGGTTGGGGAACATAAGGCGTGCCAGGCTGCGGAGGGTAGTATGTGCTCTGCCCTTGAAACTGTTGCTGTTGCTGGTAATTGAAATAATAAGGATCCCAGTGAGACCCCCAGTTCGGATATTGACCCGATGGTGTTTGGTATGGAGGGTAGCTACTGTTGTAGGTATTGTTCATCGTGTTTCCTCCCTGTCCACTTGGATCTTGTTGGTAAGATCCTTGGTAATAGCTACCGGCGACATGTTGTTGAGAGTTAGGTTGTTGGTATTCGGAGCTCACGTATTGATAAGGCTGATAGGGTGTAGAAGTCTGCTGCTGGGGATAGTAAGACTGGTTTCCAGGCTCTGGGTAGCCTGTCGGGTAGCTCATGCCAATAGTTAACAACTTTCGTTTGTACGGTGGCAAATTGCTAAGACGCCATTTTTTGCAGGTTGTACGGAAATGATTTCCGTGACGTAACGATCCCCTGAGGGTCAAAGTGCATTCAGTCATAGTGTTCGTCTTGCCCTATTCCGCAGAATTCGAGACTTTTGCTGTTTTTAGGATACAAAGTATGTTCTGTGTGGATTTAAGGATAGGTTTTACATTAGCTTGTCCACTTTACGACGTGAATATCTTTAGAAGGTTGCCGTAACAACCATTATGGCTTAATATGCGGTTTTTGTCAGCCATTTTATTGTTTCTTGTTCTCGTTAGATGGCCATGGAACCGGATCAGATAAAACTACAGACGCCACAGTTTGACGCCAGATTTCCCAACACAAATCAAACCAAAAATTGCTGGCAGAATTATGTGGACTTCCACAAATGTCGCAAAGCAAAGGGCGAGGATTATGAGCCATGCAACTTCTTCTTCAAAGCATACAAATCTCTCTGTCCCAAAGCATGGGTAAGTATGTACTATTGGAGGCATGCCCATTGTTATAACTGATATTTGAAAGCTGTGTACATTACCCTTGGAAGCAAGAAGTAGAATAAGGTAGAGTATCCTGTACCAGGATAAGTAGCTGGGAGTACGTAGCTTGAAATACGTACATGTACTTGGGTAACTAGGAGCGAATGTATGTTTCTAGACATACCTGATATGGAGCAAGTAACCAATGTCTTAAAAATTGATATTGTTCACCTGTCTATGGAGGTATCACTGCTGTAGACTGTGATAATAGCTCAGTTCTCAGGACAGCCAGTTAAAACTTACTCCGTTTTACCTTGTATTCATCCGGTGTTCCTAGGTAGTTTTCAGAGCACACTAAATGGTTTTATCACAGCCTGGCAGTCTATGTCGCAATTGATGAAATTGAAACGATTGATCCTCGTATATGAAAAGCTCTTACAGACTCTCAGAGGACTCACACTGCCTGCAAACATGCAGTTATTGTTCTTGTTTCTAATGCACATGTATTAACCAAGTTGAAGTGTGGTATACTGTGAATTGACATTTTATACATACCCAGACCAATGTTGGCTGTGATAAACCATGATGTATATACGTATGTACTTTTATACGTATGTCAGTGTGTACAAGTGTATGTCCACAGGCTGTATAATCATTGTCCTGTGATTTACTCCTCTCTGTTTGGAACTTCCTGTAGATTGAGGCGTGGGACGAACAAGTGGAGAATGGAAGCTTTGCTGGAAAGCTGTAACCATCCTACAGCTCGTTCCAGTCAGTTGTGTGCTGTACTACCACATTTTGCACACTGTTAACTGTTAGTATTATGGGATGTATTATCTTTAAACATGTATGTGTAACTTGCCACTTGTTAGTATAATGTGAATGTTACTGATTGGATGTAATAATTTATGATAGAAATTTATAGTCAATCTTCCATCAGTGTGTCCGCACTGTAAGCACCTTGGTCTAAATTGATACTACTAGGATCCATCATAAGAACAGACAGTGCTGAGGTTCATGTGATGTGCAATATCAACACTGAACCCAACCCTAAACCATAGATATTTGATTATAGCATGCTCGCAAGCACCATTAAAGTACCCTGAATACTGGATTGGAAACAGATTCGATTAGATTGTAATGGAATATCCATTATTGTATGTAATGCTAGCCATGCCAGAGAATGAGGTTAATTTCTGCATCAAGTGGAAACCGTGTGAACGTATCATGCAAATAATGCAAAATCTCTTAAGCGCAAAATATCTTGTTTGAGAATTGCATCACTTTCCAAATGTAATGATGTCAATGGCTGAACAACTTCACACCATAGTATAGTGCATGGCTGGGTGGTATTTAAGAGCCTAGACTTGTGGACTATGGAGAGATAATGGATTATGGACTGTGATCCCATGCATATCCCAGATCTCTTCCCAAAGAGTACTGTACATGACCAGTACGTACATATATACGTACATTATGAACATAAAAGTACTATTGTGTACATACATCATAATGGATGTGTGCATTTATTATACTGTTATATCACAATGTAATTTTTTTCATTTTTCATACTATATACTGAATATGTTGTGAATTTATTATAATATAACAATTATAATAGATATAACAGTAATGTGTAATAAATCAACATGAAGTTTAAAAATTACAGTTATTATACAACTTCCAAGTTATAATATTGTAGACTTTAACGAAAAGCATCTCGACATTCATGTGCATGCAGTGTGGAAATGGGTCAATTCTTCACAACTGACCCAATTGTACAATACATAATTGTGTTGTGATGTGCACATGGACACCGGATAGGCTGTGGAGACCAGTCATAAAATGGAAAATTATCTTGCTGGTTACTGTGAGGCCTGTAGCATATCCTAGAGAGCAGCCATGTAACAGTGCTGTTATGAGTCATAAGGACACTGAATGGGAAGGCCTTGGTGACCAGTGAATACAGGCCACCATGAGATCTATACATACCTACATTGAAATGCACATACAAAAGGATGGTATTAATAAGTGTCCAATATGGGCACTGGGAGGTCATGTGAGAGTAATTTTATCTTCTGCGCACTGGGGTCCAAAGCTATTTTTTTAAACATTTCTAAGCTCCATACATGGCCTGTAATCATGATATAGCTACGTACACTTGGAGGTGCTTTATGAATCAAATTCTGAAACAATCCCCATCTCAGTACATGGACCATAACCCTAGTTATTCAAGATGGTGCTTGGTGCTTTATGAATGCATGGGAAAGTATAGGAAAAAAATAAGGACCACCTCTGGCACAGCTTTATGGTAGAGGGAGTCAAGCTGATATTACCAGACCTATTGTGGATCAGGAACTCATTCTGAAACATTCCCCATCACTGTATGTGGCCTCTAACCCCAGCTTAATTCAGAGGTACATACATATACGTGTTATTTTAATGTATGGGAGAGAATAGGGAGAAATTCAGGGGTGCATTAGGCTCATATTTGATCCAGACCTAGCTGTGGTGGGGAACTGAATTCAGAAACACTCTCGATTTCCATATGTGGCCTTTAACTCGGTTACATTTAGAGATAGTAAGCTGCAGGTAGCAATACAATGTTATTATTGATTCAATAATCATAGAGTGCGATAGCACTCTATATGTGGGGATGATACGAAAAAAAACATGGTGGCCCTATATCACACATACGTTACTGATTCGCAAATATAATATAGAATATAATATTATTTGTTTTACTTTTGAACAGTACCTTGTACTGTATCAATGTGTGGATGTAGATAACTATGTTTTTTTTAGTGATTCCAAATAGTTGCATTCATTTCAATGATATCAATGGCATCAAAACTACAGTGGAACCTCTATTAAAGGACTCTCCCAATAAAGGACACCATAGAAAATACCTCCCTACAAAGGACACTTTCTTAGACCCCAAAAATGAACTTCCCTATGGTGTTAATACATTTTTCACCTCTGAAGAGTGGACAACCTCTCTACAGTGGACAAATTAGCTGGTCCCAATGTGTCCTTTATAAAGAGGTTCCACTGTATTATGATTAAAGGTTACATAGTTTATAGAGTGTCTTGATTAAAGTTAAATCAACAGTTACTGCATTTTTGTCAGTTCTGGACAACATTACAATTGCAAGTTATTCTCTATTCAAAGCCATGAAAGAACCAAAGATGCTAAAGGAGAACTTACTATAATTATATTATATTAAAATCAATAATTATAATAATATATATATGTGTTTATATTATATATACTATTAATTTTATTGCACTATTTTCCTCATATATTATATTATTCCAGATCTTCTGAGGTATTATTATACAATTATACATCAATGCTAAAATCAATACTTTTACAATGATAACATCACATAATATGCTCTAGTGCGTAGATATATTATGTACTGTACACAAAATTATGTTTACATGTCCTATGAACAGTGCATAAAGTGCAGACATACAGTATGCTATAGCATGTTGGGTTTGGCATACATGGGGAGGTGGTATGAGTTGTATGCAAAGTAGGACAAGAGATGGTGCTCCACTGATCTCTTGACAGGAGACCCCAAGAACGCTTTGGAAAGATTGTCTCTCTTTCCTTCCGAAACCTACAGGGAAAAAATGTATTGTGTATGTAAAGCTCAACCTGATGTCGATAAACGTGTGAAATTGAAATTAAAAATTACACACTATGTAGAGTGTGAAGTGTCTGTAACATATATTTTTGTGACCGTTTGTCCGGGAGTTTAAAGACTGAGAGTCATGAGAGGCCATTATTATTATATTATTCTATCAAAAGAGAGGACATTGCATTGCTAGGTAATACACACATAGCCTGTCCCCTATGCAGGCTTGGAAAGAGTTGAAAACAATATCACCACTCTTGTACGTACGTACATACAACATAGCACTGTCAGGCACAGCACTGTGACGTACCCGTAAGTCTTCAGGAAGTTGCTCTACTACTTCTTCTTGGAATGACTTCCCCTCACTGACCTGTACCATAGATATATACAAACACACAGGAGTCACAGCACAGACCATTGATATGGAGCTACTATCATAGGTTGCCACAAACATTTCTCTTCTGAAGAAACTCAGAAACTTCTTCTCTGAAGACACTGAACCGATCATGGAAGATTGCTGTAGCCCAGGGTTCCTTGAAGAAGCTGCAAGGGAGAGTGGAGTTTACAATCAAGCACCTTGGTATAGAGAAATAAAGAGTGTAATATGTACGTAAGTGCAAATGCACACGAGACAATCCTGTATACTGACATGTAGAAGATACCCCCTGCCACATATGTACAACGGTATGTTTATTGATGTCATGCTGAAAAATTATTGTACAATCAGGTGTATCTGGACTATTGAAAGTGTATAAGTACCTCTTACCTAAAGAAATCAGTAATCAGCTTCTCGTCATAACGGGACACCATGTTGTTGAGGTACTTCTCATGGAGACCATAGAGATTAACAATGTTGTCTGTATCAATCACCTGGAGCAGGTGGATGATACATTGTACACACTCACACATCAATCACAATATGGGTTTCCACTTTCCAACTGCAGTTACCAGCCATATCATAGGATAGTAAGCCATTTCCACACATGAACAACACAACCAAACTGCCTCAACACCCCTACAGTATCCACAATCCAAAAATACCTTCACATGTGTATATATTGTATGCGGTACTAACAGTGTGTGCACATGTGGATCATTGGGTAGAACTACCAAAGTATGTATGTATGTACACTAAATGAGCAAAACCTGTGCATATGTATGAACATATGTAAGGTCCTGTCAGTACTTACTATGTATGTAAATATGTAGTTACGTACATGTATGTATGTGCATACTGTATATACTGTACATATTACATACTATGTTCATACATACATAGGTAGGTATGTATATATGCATTCTTGATATGAATACAGATTCTCATACCTCAGTATTCAGGCAGGTGATGGTCTGTATTCTATTGTAACTATTGACGTGGATTCTGAAGTAACTGTCACCTGACCCAGTGACCAGCTCACGACCCTGTGTGATGTGTGCATAGGTAAGTATGGAACAGGAGCCGCATGTGGAACGATGAACTGCTCTTCATATACGTAATATACAAATGTATGATTTCACACACGTGTACGTTTGATGTGTAAGCATAGGCACAGATATGTACATACGTATGCATATCTGTACATACGTATGTGGTACATGGAAAGTAGTATGTATACGTATAATGACATACATATGTATGTACATACGTATGTACGTATAAAAACGTAACAAAATATACAATGGTACGTACATGTGTAAATGTATGTACATGTGTACATAAATAGTTACGAAGATGCATGTGTAAATCCCTGTGAATTTTTATACATACATTACATACATGTACATATGTATACTTACATAATCATCTCGAGCTGCCATCACAGCCAGTGACTCCCCCACATTCGGTTTCTCCACATGCAAGTAGTGGAACCCAGCAGGAAGCAGCCCCGAACGAATGACAGGCTGATGGAATGATGGAATCAGATCTTGATCCTGGTCTCCCTTCACTGGAGCCATCAGGAGTGGGTCGAATATTGGTAATAGAGTGCCTGCCAGCTGTGTAGGAGTACACACGGATATACACTGTGAATGTAGACCTATGAACAAATGTACATACACATATTATGTATGTACATATGCATATTCTCACCTTTTTTCCAACTTCCTTTGAGTTAAAATTGGCATGAGTCCTTTAGTATGATAGCAATGATAGTAACTGTGATTACCAACTATGTGAGGACACTGGCACATGTAATAAATGTACCAAATGTACCAGATAAAGAAAATCTGAACATGCGTACGTAGGTACGTATGTATGCATGTATGTACGTACGTACATGTAGTATACATATATGTAAAGTACTGTCTGTGCTGTCAGTGAATGTTTGTATGTAAATAGGTACATACGTACATATTACATACATAGTACGATTACATATACGTACGTACTGTATGTAATACCGTATACTGTATGTAATACGTACACATGTATGAAGCTATTCCTAAAATAAATACGTACATACAGTATGTATGTATGTACTGTATACATGGTTGTACATATATTTATGTACATACATATGTACATACAAACATACCATTGCTCAGAATGGTATCTACGAGAAAATTTTGTGAGAGGTCCAGCAGCAAATATACACGGGTCGTTGGTCTGAAAGGTACTGTCAATAACCAGTCGTCTATCAAAAACCAGGTAGGCACCGTTGACAGCTCTGAACACATCAGAGTCCACCTTCCTCTCGTGCAAGTACAACATAGCCTGCAAAGGAAGGAGCACAGCCAACCGTAGAATGAGTGTTGCAGTGTGATTCATCTCGCAATGAAGCCCCACATCGAAGGGTGGCGGAGTGCAGTGAATCCTGTACTGTACTGTGCACTGTTGCAAGGTCAGCTACATGCCTCATTGAACACCCAGGAACTTAATCATTGCATCCTAACTGTCTCCTCCAACAAAATTATTTCCAACAACATTACCAAAGACTTTAAAAGAAATATTATAGTGGCAATTCTTACCAACTTTCTCTAGTTTACTTTTAAAAGAGAAGCCAGTTCCAGCAGTTCTTGCAGGAGTATTGAATTAAATGTAAATTCATTACTCCTGGGTGAACATGCTGTAACTATTACGTACATACCACTTATCTGGTTTATACAAAGTACAAGTGGAAGTAATGTACGTATGTATGTCAATGAGAGAATAATCATGTACATATGCACTGTACATGGAATGCATGTATGTACATGCAGTATGCACAAATGCCTGCCTGTATTAACGTACATCACATTCAATCTTCAATACTTCTTGTTCTTCTGCGTTCTGAATAAATGAGACAGACTTGAGTGTATCTCCTTCCAAGGTCTCCCCTTCATTGTAGCAGAGCAGATGATAACCATGGTGGATGGCAATGCCTATAGGAATCGGAGAGTCATAGTAGAGGTTAAACAGTACAGTACATATAAGAGTGTACATCCATAAGTATGTATGCATGTACACATGTCGTTCATAGGTGTACAGCATAAATATAGATAAGGAGCATATTACACAAATCATTCCTGTTTTTTTCTGTATTGTTGTTTTTGGCTGACAAACAGTTAAAATAGGAGGTAATGATATGTATGCGTATTTATGCAAGCTAAATCATATTCACCCATAGGCTTTCTTCTCAACTACTTACACTGTATATGTTAAAGAACTGTATGTGCAGTACATACATACATACTGTACTTGTGTGTGCATGTGGGTGGATGGTGTGAGTGCGTGTGAGTGTGGATACTTACCTGCTTTTTCCATCTTATGTTTCACCCTACCCTCCACAGTGGGGTTGTTGAAGCACTGTGGATCACTAGGGTGGACCACAGAGATGTCCTCGCCCTTCATTCCAAGTTTGAGAAGGCCTTCTATTGCAGTGAACACATCCATGGTGCTGCCGTAAACAACAACCTTACCTATGTATGTGGATATTTTATGAACAAAAAGGCACTTTCACTTCATGCTACATACGTATGTACGTACGTATGTACATAAATGTAATAGTTGTAACCTGTCTAGGTGTGCTACGCAGCAATAAAGTGATCACTGATCACCAAGGGCAAGGGCAACATGAAAATCAATACAAATTCTTACTGAAATGTTTGTTCACATGTACAAATTGAAAGGAATTTTCCCTCTAATCTCCTTACCAACCATGCTACATATGTACATGCTAAACAACATAGCCACAATACCCACAAATATGCACAGCCATACGTACCTCTGTCTGTACTGAGAGTTTCAAAGTAACCTGCAGCATTTTCTTCATCTTCTGAGTCGTTCAGTGTGTACACGTTGGCAGGAGGACTCTGCCCTTCTTGTCCTTCTTCAATGCAGTACTGGGTTCCCGTGGCAAACACAAGATATTCATAGCTAATGATAGCTTCTTCATCTTCTGTAACCACCACTAGCTGCTTGTCTTCTCTGTGTAAATTATGCACATATGTACGCACACAATTTGACTACAGACCTCAATATTATGTGTACAATATATTATGTGTGCACATGCATACATATGTACTCATGTATATACGTATATATACGTATACTGTAGAAGCATACGTATGTACATATGTACTTAAAACAGGCAAGCCATGGATTTTATGGCATTTTTCAACATACATGTATGTAAATATTAACGTAATCCTTATACAATGTACATACATACATACACCACGAACAACATAGCCACATGCAAACACGTGTGTGTCAACTACGTATATACAGTACAATATATACGTATATAAGTGAATATACATGAATGTACTGTGCATGTAGCAATGTGAATGTGTGCATACATACATATATACGTATGTACAGTACGTACCTATTTAGTTGTACTACAGTACCTCTGACAACATTAAGCCAAGTCTTCAGGGCCATTCTATGGTGATCCTCCACAGTGTAGGCATAACTATTGGTTTTGTACATACAGTACAGTGAATACACATGTATTACATTTATTCACATACAGTATGTATATACGTATCTAGTACTTACGTACCTGTTTGATAGGAAATGGGTACCCTTCCTTGGCACTGGAAGGCCATGGGAAGACACCAATGTCAAATTATTGAACTGCAAGTGAGGACTGGGTGGGACGGGGCAGACAGGGGACAATGCCCAGTGAAGCACACACTGAACTTCATATGCACGGACATGAAGGGTTGAGGGTAACACACTTTGCAGTGATGAATGCCTCCAGTACTGAGATTCCAGTGTCAGAGGCTCCCACTATCACAATGCGAGAATTGATCTGCACCTATAAGATGACAATACATGAATATCATGTTTATGAGCGTATTCTCATGTATGTACGTACATACATACATATCCAAATTTAATGGTAGCCATACTAAACATTACTACCACTATACACACACCTGACCTGACCTGTTACATCAATATGATATTATGTAAGCACACACATACGTACATGTATGTACTTATTCCCACAACCATGAAAACATGGTAGGTACAGAAAATCCCACAAAATTAGTTCTTGCTATCGGATGTTTCTATCAGGATTTGGTTATCACATGCACTACTACGTACGTACAGCAAACCACAAGAGGCCAAGTTCATTTAATAATAACCAGCAATCGATCTTTGGATGTTTGTCTTAATGTGTCTCTACTGTACTTTACATATTACACACATACGTATATATGTATGTACGTATAATATTATTATACAATTACACTGTATTATACATAGTACAGTATAATATACGTACATACTGTATGTCGTACCTTTGGTTCGTGTGTGAGTTTCCTATTGATGTGATAAAGAGCAAAAGGAGGTGCTCTTTTCAGGACGACATCTCGAGGAGCGTTAATCCCCAGGGATTGCTCGTTGTATTGAACTTGTCTTCGTGGCTGTACTTGAACCATCAGAGGCAGTGCACTAACAGCAGTGTGGGGCTTGAGACCCTGGGAAAAGGATCAATATCGACAGACACTCTACAGTGTGTAGTGAAGAAACTTAAATGCAATTCGATACGAACACAATACACATGTATGTTTGGAATAGGGGCTGTTTGGCTAGGTGACATCTTATGGATAAATTTAATGGGATTCACTAGCGATGAGTATAGTCATATCTATGTACGTACGTACGTATGTAGGAGTAGTAAAGTGGACAAACCTCGGGATTTGGCTCATCAGCTGGATGCAGAGTGTAGTACAAGCAGGTCTTGTGGGTGTGTCGCAGCACCTCCTACAAAATGAACAAATGAACAGAAAGGTATGGTTGTGCCAAAGAGATGTCTAATTTGGACACTGAAACAGCTGGTACAGCATCACAACATGCACATGGACAGTATACAGTAGAGGCTATTTATGTCGAATTTGTTGGTCTCAAATTTGTGAATCAGTCAAAGGGTGTGCTTGACCCAATAACCTGCTGATTAGGATGTATGTAGCAGAGTCTGGGTAGCAGGTACTCAAGAGGAATTTCCTGTTATTAAGAGGCTTCCTGTAGGTCCCTACCATACCTTTACTAGAATGATTGCTCATGTTTAACAGTTAGTTGGAATTCTGTGGCATCTTTGTCATGATACCAGATGCCCTCACAGCAGGACACCAATCACAGCAACTTCCACTTACTGTCAAGAAGTGTCTACCAAGGCAGTGGAACACAGGATTGAGGACAAAGTGATGTAGATGTCCATGTTCCTCTGGGAGGTGATAGTTGAAGTAGATGAAATCCTCAAGGTTGTAATGTGATCGAAGGAAGTCCAGGGATTCCTCTTGACGGAGAACGGCTAGGCCTACAATCTGATCCAGGCACACTGCAACCAGAACAAACAGTCGTGCAGCTCCCTACAGGTATTGAGAAGATGAATACTGTATCCTGCGGTAGTATTACATGTATGCATACTGTCTGTGTGTTCATACACACACCATGTACATACCTACCTACCTACGTACATACATAAATACATTGCACTGAAATATAAGAACATATACACGTACAATGTACGTACGTATGAATGTGTGCATTTGTGTATGTACATATGTACATATGTATGTATGTATATTGTGAATTCTAATTGAAATCGTGGTAAATTTTGAGTGTTGGACCTCTAGTGACCATGGTAAATTCAGGGTATCAATTCCAGAGTGGTCCATGAAGGGCATGCATGTGAACTTGAAGATGAACAAATAACTAACCTCCAAGATTTTGTCTCTTTTAGCTGTCAGGTAGTTCTCGACATCATGCAGGATTGTATCAGCATGTGAAGTGCTGTTCACCAGCTGCTGCACTGCATCGAGATCAGCTGAAACTGCAAACCTCACAGCAAATGTTCTGTGTTGTTGGTATGACAGAATCATGTTAAAATTACTTAAATCCATATATATTTACGTATGTATGTACGTATGTACAAATACAAATACATACATATTTCGTACGTATGTACTAAGATGCACACCTTCTCACACTTACTCCAGTAAAGCACACTTGTGAAAGACGTACAACTCCTGGGACAAACTACTTGTAGGAAGTGGAATGGCACGCTGTGGTAGACAAGTGTGAAGATGAGTTCATATCCACAAATGTAACTTGAATCCACACAAACTGTTGCTGGATGGTGTACTAACAACTCACAGTAAAGACACTCAATAGGGGAAAATCAGGCATTGAGTACGGCTGAGATATGATAATGAAGTCCTTTTCCTGTAAGTGTTAATTGAAGGGAACACCCAAATTTCATTCCACGGTTTACTCCATCAGAAGAAAACAGACACACTTACGGGGAAAAGTGTGAATATTGCCGGTAGGAAGTCCACAGATCTCATCTCATACTTCTGGTCGATGGCAAAGAGTTGAATGCTCACAGCACCACAGTCCTTGTCACCCTCAACATTGGGAGTCTCTGGTCCTCCTGCACCTACAACCTGAGAGTCCTTTGCCTCCACCTTGGTGCTAGCACCAGGATCTTCCAATTCAATACCACGACCATCCTTTGTCTCACCACCCTCTGTACCTTCTTCCAATACATAGCTACCTTGTACAACAACTTGGCTGAAGAAGTACACAATGATGTAATTGTAAGTAAAAATACAGTCCAGTCTCATTGGTGTGAACTTTATGGAACAGATGAAAAATCATATTAGCACAAAATTAATATGTAGTTATTTTACAGTGTACAGTGTACAGTGAGTAGATATGGTAGTGTTGTACAAGAAGCCTCTATAATACAAATTTTAGTGAGTTCCTACATACCAAGCAGACTACAGTTGAGGTACAGCTATAGCCAACCTGAATATCTACGTACGTATGTACGTACGAATGTATGTACTTACAGTACATACGTACCTTTTGGAAAATTCTGCTTGAATCAGCTTTGGTTCAATAGCAGTGGTACTTGCCTTACTCTTTTGACTTTGCAATACTGAAATGTAATGTGATAAAGCTTACCACCAGTACAGTTGAAGTGTGTTATTACAGTGTATGTACATATGTATGTATGTTCGTACCTATGTATGCAAACCCATACACAGTGTTCTCCCCAGAAAAAAGAGATGTTGTTAGCATACCAGCACAATGGTGAGTCATCATGATGCAGGTATCATATTATACTTGGGTATATTGGTATATTGGTATGATCTAAATGAAGTCTTCATCCATGTCAAATCAATTATCACCTGTATGACTTCACTGTTCGGGAGAAATTGAAAGTCTCCCTTTAGCATTGAAGGCATAATGGGCCAATATGCTTTAATATAGCTTGGGAGAACACCGGTATATGTACGTACTAACGTAGGTATTGCAAATACATATGTACGTATGTACATTTTAGTTATATAAAGCAGGTACATACATATGTATGTAGTTGTGTTAGATTGTCTGCGTCTATCAGCTTACACTGAGACTTAGAAGAGCTTGCCTCTCTTACAGCCGTTCTTGAATGAGTGGGAGTGGCAAAAGGGCTGTAGAACAGTCAACCACAGGAATGTTTGTTTATACCACACATGCATGTACGTATGTATGTGTTCAGATGTATGTACATGAGGTATGTAATACTATGTATGTACTAAATTAATGTTATGAATAACACGTAACCTTTTTGTGCTGTCTTGCTTGTGGAGTGAGGCCTGAGAAGTCATGGCCGTTTGAGATCCTGTTTCTTTGGCACTCAGCTTTGTTGCCTGGGATACAGTTGACCTGTACAGTAAGACAACAAGAAACACTAGCTGTGTTCATGTACGCACATTCACTAATGTATAGCTTGGTACGTATGTACAGGGTTCTGCCCAGACCATCTTTAGTGGTGGTAATCTGGTTAACTTGGGTGTTTGTATATTTCCTGTATATTTGTATACCCCTCCTCAATCCAGACTGCTGTTTTGTTAATTTATAGCAGGAGGAAGTATGGCTAGGTAACTAAATTCCAAATTTATTTTATTAATTCAATGATCAGCTGCAGTATGAAATGGTACTGCTATATATTTAGGCAGAGTATTATGGGCAAACTGGTTGGAATACAGCTAGTGGTGGTCATTGGTTCTCTCCAGAAAAAAAGAGATGTTGTTAGCATACCAGCATGATGGTGTGTCATCATGATGCAGGTATCATGTTATACTTGGGTTTTACTATATCATGGTGGTGGTTGGCCTCGACCACACCCGACCAGTGTGGGCAGAACCCTGTATGTATTGAATACAGACCATATGTAACATAACCATGCATGGACTAATGAAGTGAAGAGCACTGCTATGCAACACTGCATATACAAACAATGTATGTACGTACGTACATATGTATATACATATATTACGTATTATGTACAAATACAAATGCACATTACACAGACTTCACTAATACACAACATGCACAGACGTACGCATGTACGTAGGTGGGTTAAATGGACTCACATCTGTTTGTCCATCACAGAAGAACCAACAGACTCCAGACGACTCTCTTCTGATGGGAATTAATTGCATACACAGAAAAGAACGCACATACATAATAAAAGAGCCTTGTATAAATGCATATTCAGTAAAGCACATATGACATACGATAACAACTTGTTAGCTTAAAGGTGACCCACAGAAGGTGGAGTTATATACATACCTGGATACATACGTACGTACGTACGTACATATGTATACATATGCACTTGTTACATTGTACAAAAATGGCTGCTTGGCTACATACATAGGTTTGTATAGTTACCTGTTTTTAATGGTTCTGTGTCAGGTTCTGGAGAATGCACTTTGCGTAGTCCACAAAAAGGTTCCAAATCAAAGCAAGACTTCAACACATCTAAGTCCACATCAGATGTCAGACTAGCAAAGCCACAGGCAAGTCCATTGACCTTACATAAGGATACATATACGTACGTACATGCATACATATACAGTACATACTTATCTACATATATAAAGTGTGTTATTGAGTGGATATTGTAAGGCAGACCTCGGCCACAATGGTGCGGTGACTCTTGTCCTGTGATTCGATCATCTCAGCTATGAAGTAGTCACCTGAATATTCGATTATGAAAAAGATGTGACAGAGTGTTTGGTAGTCAGTTGTTACACAAACCATAATTCTGTTCTGTTCATGGTGTAAAAAGTTGAAATGCAGTACATGTAAAAAGTAGACTAGCACACAGTGGGCATCCCCTTGTATATGTATGTATGTATATATGTATCAGATATCGGTATGTACAAATGCACATATGTACATAGATATGCGCGTGTCTACATGAAGCAGTCAGACCTCTTCACCACATCCTTGGTTCTCCACTATACCTGTCATCATTACCAGATCACTGTTGCAACCAACATACATAGTTACTGCTTATATGACCATATCCCTGCCCCATAAGACATGATGTCATAAAGAAACTGACAATATAAATAAAACTGTTGTAGGGAGGTCTAGCTGTTATTACTATACATACGTACGTACGTACATAAGCACCAGAAAATAAGGATGTACTGGTTATTACCATTCATGTTAAGGGAGCATACATTACATATGTAAGTACATACATGTATGTACGTATGATGCAGAGCAAACACCACATACGTATGTACGTACACCTACCATACTGTTTATCTAGGTTCTGATTGCACTGCTTGAAAATTGGAAGAACGTCGTCATTGTCTTCCACTTTAGCCTCTCTGATGTGCAATGTTGGGTAATGCTTGTGGCGCTTTGCTACTCTTAGGGTGTAGGGTGGAGTGTGTGGGATGGAAGATTTGGACTGGACTGGCGTGAAGAAATGCTGAAACACAAGATCTTGAAGAAGAAAAGAAATACATATTAAGTCTTTACACACTCCTATGTAGACATACGTATACAAATACATAATATGCAAAGATACAAACAGCAGATGTAATGATATTATGTATGTGTATTCTTCATTAATCTGTGACTAAAGTAATCCTTGAAGTTAGTGACAGCCTAGCAGCTTTGTATGTAGGTGCAGTATGTGCTATCATGAGGAAAACATCACATACGTACAAGGAATACATTGTGTGTGTGTGTGTGTGTGTGTGTGTGTGTGTGTGTGTGTGTGTGTGTGTGTGTGTGTGTGTGTGTGTGCGTGCATATGTTTCTACATTTTCCAGGTATTAAAATAGGGAAAACCTGATATTTCGGATGGTTGGTTAAATATATGAAAGTTGTCATATATGTATGTACATGATAGGTACATGGATTAGTTTCAGGTGTAAGTATTGAAGATACATATGTACATGAACTACCTTTGGTGTTCAAGTATAAGTGGTCTAGGGTAGCCAGACTGTTTTCTTTCTTAGGAATAGAGGTAGGAAGTATCCACCAACAAGCAGAATAGCCACATCAAAGGGTCAGGTAATAGTGACAATTGGACAACACCATACACCATCTCCCCCCTTGTCCAGCACTGAGCTACACACATACATACGTACCAGCTTTAGTTTGCGGTGGGACCACAAGGAGGATATACTGCAGGCTGGGCAAAGCAGTGAAGGCGATTCTCAGGATCTCGTTCATTGCTGTCAGGCAGTATTCATCGCGAGCAACAAAGAAACGTAGAAAGAGGGTGTTCACAGGCTATAAACACAGAGCGGGAGGTCAACAGATAATTTGTTGAAGGTAGAGTTGTTTAATATTTGCATACTGTGCACTGCTAAATGTTAGGATTGTAAGAACTTACTAAAGCTCCAGAAAGGTTGAAATTATCGGAAATCCATCCCTCCCAGGCAGCTGAATCTACTTCACTTAAATTTGGATAGTCACAAAAAGACGCTTGTGCCACAATCATGTCTGTTTTCTCCGTTAGCGTTAGAGAAAAGTTTGATTTCTCTCTATAATGACAAATTATAAGTAAGCAATTGCAAGTTCAGAAGGCGAATCGTAGAATATTGGGACACTGTAAATCTACACACGATGCAACTTACATGACTTCTATTATATCAACGTTACCAAACAGAGCCGTAACAGATTTTCTAACCAGATTGGAAATGCCCTCAGCATCTACGTACGTTGTCCTCTTAGCAGACAACAAAACCTTGTCCCCAGACGCCATTTTGGTTTAGTTGATCACCATGGAAACACTAGTTTTCGTACATGCAACGTGATTCTTTTAGTTAGAGGGTCTACGACGCAACAGTATTATGCGCACGTACCTGTTCAGTAAGGATGGCATGACACTAGGTGCATGCTAGCAGTTGTACCAGCTGTAACACTTCAATAGTGACATTTGTATAAAAAACGGATGTAAGCGGTTCGAATTCATAGTACTCAAATTTATCAGTGGTCCGGAATACCAGAGGGCAGTTTGTGGAGGACAAAAAGCAAAAACACATAAACAGCACTATTTTCTGTATTTTGTTAATAAGAGCACAATATTCTCATGTTCAAAGTCTTGGGCAATATCCATAGGTGTCTTGGTTGCTGGTACTCCCATCCTGACATCAGTAGCAGCACCCTTCTCCAGCAGAAGACGGACAATTGCTTCATGACCTGAAATGAACAGATAATTAACACAACATTCAAAAGATTGCACAACATTGGATCACATACAGAAGATAGATATTCCAAATTCATTGTCATTTTTGAATGTTAGACAAAAGTTTAACAAGCTAGAAAAAGATCCTCACAAATGTGCTCACATCTCACAAAAAGTACAATTCACACATTCATTGATCCAATATTCCCATACATAGAGGAGGAACTATCCACATCCCTGCCTCCATCCACAGTATCACTCACCGTACATGACGGCCAGATGTAACGGAGTAGCACCTTCGGCCTCTGGGTTCCACTGATTGAGGTCTGCACCAGCATCGAGAAGCACCCGAACACAGCCCTCATCACCAGCTGTAACAGCAGCGTGTAGTGGGGTGTTCCCGGAATGACTTTGCCTGTTAACGTCCAGCTTGGGATGTAGTTTGCTCTGTACCAATACCAATTCAAATAAGTACCCTGCACACACACACCATTGTATACATTGTCTACATACTAGAATTGTGGGTAGAGGGGTTTGTTGGGTGCATACAAATCTCCCTTCCATGCTACAAGGTGCATAAAAGTCAAAGCCACTGACTCTATTGAGGGCCAAAGTCTTGCACTTGGCACTGTACTGGCATTTCCACCTTATCAGATTGAATACCCCACTATTCTGAATCCTGCCTATGGTTGTGTGCACAAAGTATATATGGAGATATGGAAATGGAAATGAAAATGGAGTTATACATGATATAGGTGATGATGATCCCAAATGTGAACTGTTTCTAGATAGAGGACAGGTGGCAGGTGATATCAAAAAGAGTCCTGAAGAATTTGTCTGTTTGTGAGGATAAGATTCTATGTTAAAATCCGAACAAACTTCAGGTTACAGGTAACATCTAAGCAGATAATGTTACACTTCTACAACCCCAATGAAATGGGAGGTATTTTGTAGTCTGTACTATAGTTTTGCTATACTATCCCATTGCATGGACACCTATGCACGCACCTTTTCCAAAAGAAATTGCAAAATCTTCACTTCTTGATGCTGTACAGCAAGGAAAATTGCCGATCTTCCCTGCCCATCTAATTCATAGAAGTGTTCTTTGTCCTTATTCCACTGGTACTTGACCACATCCAAATATCCCAGAGAGATGGCCGTTTGCAGAACTTGACGAGGAGTAGAAACACCGATCTTCTTTGACAAGTCCTCTGGTGAGGGGAGGGGAAATTTATGTGCCTCACAAAAGAAACACACAATGGCATTGATAAGGCTGATTAGCCCAAAGGATCGAATGGCCAATATGGCCTCTATGATGGGTTTATTGGTCGACTCATGACGAACATTAGTGAGAAGAGTACGGAATTCCTCGTTCTTCCCAGAAGACAAGATTTCCACAACACCCACCGTGAAATACTTGCCCCGTGATCCACAGAAACCATTGGGATACTCGTGTAAAACTGAATGTAGGAGGTTGTGCACTTCAACAACCTTGACATCTCCGGCATCCAGCTGCTCGGCAAAGGCAGACTGTATCTCTTTCCTCACAAGCGAGTACTCCATTTGCAGCAGCTCAAACTGCTTGGCATCAGCTAGCTTCTTCAGCCAAAAGTGGATGAATTCACATGCATTTCTACTGTCGAACCACCACGCCGATAGACCAGCCAAGTCTGAGTTACTTCGAACTAGTAGGTTTCTGAGATGAACCATGTCTATTTTGGCGATAAGGTCCTCATCTATGACCTTCTTTTGAACACGCTGTTCCTTGTTCGCAGGAGATACGATAAATTCTGTCCGCGAGAGACTTTCCCCATGCTGCTGTTTTACATCTTCTCGTCTATGTGAAGTACCGGCCGTTCTATCCATAGGAGCACTACGAGTTCCTCTGTTGGACGGGTCATCATTTTGTTGTCGATTAGGGGAACTGCATCGCAAACTGTCTTTTACACTGCTCACGTCTAATTCGGGTAGACTGGAGCAAGAAACTTCCAGGAGAGCTTCGTCTTCCCTGAAAGAAAGTCGCGAGATATTAATGAGCTCGCGAAGATCTTTTACTCTACGAGACATATTGCCTCCAAAAAACTAGAGAGTGATTAAAATGGTGCACACAGGGAAATTCCCGAAAGAGCGTGCCCTTTAGTATCAAGTATGGACGTTTCAAGACGGAGAAAGAGGACTGACAGCTTCACACCGCCTTTAGAATCGCCAAAGGCAACGAATACCGCAAGTTTTAGCAATAGGATATCTCCTTCGGAAAAGCGTCGTCGTGAAATCGCACCCAAGAACTCTTCAACTACTGTCGGTGTGGAACACGTGGTGAGGGACATTTCAAGGATAATTACCGACCACAACCTACCTTCTATAAGGTCTCAAATATTAAGCATTCTGAAAGTAGACAAGCGCGATGCGTGCACTCAAACGGAAAGTAGCGCTTTTGGACAAGATACCAGTGTCAAGCAGACTAGCTCTGCATCATTGGCAACCTTTCACATTCCAGCTGTCAACGTTATAAGCGGAACTCGTAAAAGGAAGAGGAATAAATCTTCGGATTCGCCAACAAAAAGAACGCCAGGCAGGGAACCACAGAGCCCAGATGTAAAATCTCCTAATAAAAGTGGTAAGACCACTGACATCAACCCAGACGACATTTATTGTGCCATTTGTTTCAAACCGGCATCATGTATTGAGGGTGGGTACTTGTACGGTCCTTACAAGGCAGAGACAGAACATTCCCTAAAGCAGGGTACTCTTGGAAAGTTGGGGAAGAAAAGAACTGTGTCTATCACAATGGATGAACTCTACTGGATACATGACATGTGTAGTGTGTGGTCTCAAGGAGTCTACCTCAATGGTACTACATTAGAAGGTCTAACAAAAGCTATTCAAACAGGCAGGATAAGTGTGAGTGCCTCCTTAGATGTCTTTTATTGTAAATGTTAAGGCTGTGTGTGTGTGCGTGCGTGCGTGTGTGTGTGTGTGTGTGTGTGTGTGTGTGTGTGTGTGTGTGTGTGTGTGTGTGTGTGTACATGTGTGTGTGTGTGTGTGTGTGTGTGTGTGTGTGTGTGTGTACGTGTGTGTGTGTGTGTGTGTGTGTGTGTGTGTGTGTGTGTGTGTGTGTGTGTGTGTATGTGTATGTGTACATGTGTACATGTGGGGGGTATTCATTTGTAATGTTGGATATTCTTCATGTGTAAATTATGAGTTTCATGATCTTCCGAATAACAATAATAACTAAAGTGTGGTTCAATGAGTTTTGGATTCATTGTGTGCAGTATTGCTGTGGTTGTGGAAGTAGAGGGGCAACTGTTCGGTGTGCTGGAAGAAGCACGATAGAGAAATGTGACCAAGTATACCACTACCAGTGTGCACTAGAGCAAGGTGAGGGAATTAGCCTGGATACCTTCTTCATAATGTAAACATGCAACTAGTATGCACGTGCACATGTGCATACGTGCACACACACACACACACACACACACACACACACACACACACACACACACACACACACACACACACACACACACACACACACACACACACACATGCACACACACACACAAACACACACACACACACCCACACACACACCCACACACACACACACACACACACACCCACACACACACACACACACACACATACACACACACACACACACATTCATAGCTGTACTGTGTCCAGACATCAAACATACATTCAATGAAGGTCACAAGTACAGTGGCAGCTGGTTTCAAAGTACTACCTACATTTTGATAAATTACGTATTACATCACATACTTCAAATCGCACTTTATAGCCCTTTGTTGCTCAAAGTAGAATCTGGTGGTCAGGCTTTAAATTCATGTGCATCACTATACACAACAGTCTTCATCAGTTACAAATCTGTAATTGACAAAGACCCACATGGTTGTGATAACTCAAAAGTGTTACACAGTTGCTACCTGCTCTACTTGTAATTTCCTCATTTCAATCCTTAGAATAGCCATGTGCCTCTATGACATCATGTTGGGTTATTGAAGCTCCATTCACACTAACAAGCCATAGTTTGTCAATATACCTCTTCTTACTACAGGTTGTCTGTTTGATGGAAACCTCATGAAAATGTACTGCCCTCAACACATTCCACAGTTGTAGATGATGTGATTATTTGAATTATTGAGTGTTGTACTATAGAGATTCCAATATCATACAAACCTTCACTAGTAATATGTTGTTTATTGTTATGTTGCGTATATGTGTATGTACTATATGATACCATTGTATTGTATGAGGTGTACAATTTTTACTTCACAACTTATTTGACTAACTTATTGCTAAAATGTGCATTTATGTATATTAATTTAATGCTGATATGTACATCTATGCTGTACTAATAATAACAGTGCATGTACAGGGAGGGTGCAGTCTATATACCTCAGGTGCAATATTATCTATAATGTTATATTATATTTATATACACAGTTGCTGATACTATTGTAAATGAGCTCACAATTATAGTAACTGCATATGGTGTGACGACTGAACACTTCCAGATCATGTAAAATTCAATGTTCTGATGCTCTAGCTACACTGGCGGATTGGGTTTGCTGTCACCTGAATGGCATTGTGTATCATTATGTACACAATCACATAGTATGAAAAATCTGATGAATTACTGATGCTAAGTGGTATCACATTTAATTACATCATTTTTAATGTCTAACTTTGACATTTTAAAGTGGTTATGCATAGCTATTACGCCTAATGTTTTCGGGCTCTCTGTAAGAAAGCTGATTCTTTTGTGCGAATATTCTTGACCGTCTCTACCTCAAACCACAAAAGTGTATATCATATGTGTTCAATGGGAAAGAAGTCAAAAGGGACAAAGTGTTTCAACTAACAGCAGGCAAAACAACCAACCTCTCCACCAAACTAACCGAATATTTGGGGAAGATTATAGGACATTCCGCAATGACAACCAGCAAAGGAGCCTCCCAAAAATTGCACATTCTTCTCACCACTCAGCTGGACCAACTGAACGCTGCAAACATCCTTGGTGGATATAAAGTCTGGTGTCTGCAGCATTACCTTCTACCATCCATTGAATTCCACTTGGCCATGAAAGCTATCTCCAAAAGCCAAATCACCAACACCCAAAACTATCACCAGATACCTGCGATCTTGGCTTAGTCTCCCCCAGTGTATTACATCAGCCACACTTTTCCATCAACACAGCTTGAACATCACATATCTATCCAATCTTAGAGACAAAGCTCAAAGCTCATTCCTACTACGTATCTATCGTCCACTCACAAGACCCCTTGGTCAGAAGACACCTCCACCTCCTACTTGGTGATGAACACTTCCAAAAAGCCCTTCAACTGTCGGAGGGTAGTCTCAATGCTATTGAAGAAGTAGCAAGAAAACTCCATAGTGATAACTCCGCCACTAAGTTGCAGATAAAAAGGAATACACAACTACACTTGTTAAAAGACACGCGCAAGGCCACCCTAGTTGACAAACAATTAAAGACAGGAATGGGACAACCATCTAAATCAACTCTCATGTGCAAAATTGCCTCCTAGAAATGACTGCCTTGGAAGAAGCCAATCCAGTTTGGAAACGGCTCATGTATGGTATGCCCTCAAAGCAGTTATCTTTCTTGCTACATGCAGCCAATGAATACCTTCCATCCCCAGTTACTCTGGCTAGAATGAAAATGGATTGTAAATGAATGATCGTAATGATCGTAAATGTGCACTGTGTGGTAATCCACACTCCACAGCTAAGCACACATTGAGTTGCTGTCCATCAGCACTAACTAGATACACATGGCGACATGGCAAGGCCCTTCTATCCATCACACAATACCTCAAGTGCCATAACCGGGACTGTAATATTTATGCAGACTTAGATGGACATCGAGCATCAGAGTCACCTCCATCAACCCTACCTCCATCGATAATGCATACGGTATCTTGTCCAGACATCTGCATGGTTGACAACAAACCATATCATTCCTTGAACCTACAATAACATGGAATAGTGAGTATATCAATGCAGCACATCACTTTAAAGAATCCAAATCCAACTACCAATCACTCATTTGTGATTTACACCAGCTAGGATACAAGGCTAATCTGAAACCAATTGAAATTGGATGCCTCGGCCACTATAGGCCTGATTTACCATCTTGCCTGGCAGCGATTGCCCGAACTCCCAAGATAACGGCTTGACAAATGCTAGATCAAACATCATCCGACATTATTATGTCCAGTAAGAGAATATTTGACGCACACCATTGTAATCTTTGGACTTGCAATCAATCTACAAATGACTCTGCAATTTTCACTTGTCTTATTAATAATCTTTTACCCTGTGACCACTTTCATTTTATATATTTCCCTTAAAATCACTGTATCAAATTCTTCATGTGTGCACTTCAATCATATTTACTGTTGGTCCTTGCCAAGCAAATGTCTTTTAGACCAAATCTTAAGTTCTAGGACCACTTTTCCCTTTTGTATCCATTGTTGTCAATTGATAATAATGATTCAACCCCTTGCAAGAAGGTACGAGGATCTTACCTACCAGAGAAAGACTACATGTAATGGTTCATAATACAATGCTTATTGGGAGTCGGTAGGTTCTCTGGTTTTCGAGAAATTCAAAAAGATAATTTATGTGTCTTGACGGCGGTGTCCGACAATTGATGGTGTATTGGAATTCTACTGAACATCTTTATAAACACCTATTTCCAAACTCGTAGCTGGCCAGCTAAGTTGAGTGGGTACTTCGCAATGGGTTGCTCACGGTTACCGAAAATGACTATGTGGTGGTTCGAATCCACCATGCCTACTGACGCAATCTGGTTTTTACAGTTTTTTTTTTTCTAGCCAAGTCCATGCAATGTTAAATTTCTCCGTACATGATGTACGTAAAAGTGGACCTATCTACGTAGCAATCTTACCACTTGCTGCAGTGCCTGTATTATGTAGAAGGCAGCTAGTGCTGGTACAGTATTTCACATAAAATAGGGAAATTTTCACAATGCAATCTTTTAATTAACTGACTGCTATTGTTGTAATTGGTCATAATTCTCTATGGATGAACTACTTTTAAACCATACATTCACATGCACTGATGACATTGAGCAGCATTGGACCTAACCCATGTTATAGACTGCACACTGGTGTGATGAGTATAATAGGTGATCTCAAACCCCTAGGCCCAGCTACACTACACATATATCACCATACTCGCCAAGGGAGGGGTTAATGAGGTTTAACATCTATGGTAATTAGCCATATTATGGTGCAGCCCATTCAAACACACACATGCGCACTACATACTACACAGTACATACAATATCTTATACAAATCCATAAATGGCAGGCACACACATATGCAATCACCTATAATAATTATTGTAACAGTATATAAATCATACACTCACAGCTCAATTAAAAATTAAAGATAGCAATATTATATATGCTACATTGTTAATGTCAGGGCTGTGTGCATATATCATGGGGTACATATTATCTCAGGCCAATCTGGTGACATTCTTTTCCTAGTTTGGAATCCATGCAATACATAATCATAATAGTGATGTCCTATTCACATGACCACCCACACTGCACAGAGTAAATGACTTCAACCACCCTTTCCATGCTGTCCTAGACTGTGCAATGAATGGTGCATGGGTGTGTGCGTGCGTGCGTGCAGGTAGAAGGCTTCCTCTAGACTGAATGGACTCTGGGGAAGGGTTGGGTCAATATCCGGCCAACGTTATTATAAGGCTGCAGTACATTTTCATTATCTACGGAGTTGAATGTGACAATCCTTGATGGCGAAATTCCAAAACTTTAGAGCACTGACGTCGATATTATCGATATATATTTAAACACACAGTTACTGTTACTACAGTAAATGAGCTCACAATAGTAACTGCTTACATATGTGAAGTTAATAGTGTGACAAGTGAACATTTCCACATCATGTGAGTGGAAGATGTATACACTGTTAAGGTAATTATGGCTGATTGTGTATGTGTGTGCCTGCCATTTATGGATTTGCATAATTTATTGTATGTAGAATTATGTGTAGTACATAGTGTGTGTGTGTGTGTGCGTGTGTGTGTGTGTGTGTGTGTGTGTGTGTGTGTGTGTGTGTGTTTGTGTGCATGTGTGTGTGTGTGCGCACGCATTTGAATGGGCTGGGCTATATTATGCAAAGGGGCATTCCATGATGTAAATTGTCTACAATATGGATGGAAGCCAATCCATCTACCTTCAACATGCATCTGTGGCAATTCATTCTCCTTAGACCATGCCCTCAACTGCTCATGTGGCAGCTACCCCTCTCTACGGCACAATGAAATCCGGGATGTCACGGTTGAGTTAATGAATGAAGTATGTATAACAATGTGAGTACAGAACCCCATCTACAACCACTTTCAGGAGAATCTCTTTGCTTCGAGACCAGCAACAGGCAAGATTAAGCACGACTTGATATCAAGGTACAAGGTTTCTGGGGTGATCGTCATCAATGCGCATTTTTCGATGTAAGGGTTTTCAACCCACTGGCGCAAACCCACCAAAAACAAATCCCTGAGTCAACTATTTGACACCCAAGAGAAAGAGGTAAGAAGAACCTATGAACAATGCGTTGGAGAAGTCGAACATGGGTCATTCACCCCTGTTGTACTTTCTGCTATACTGGAGGGATGGCAGAATCAGCCACAGTCACATACCAACACCTTGCCTCCTTACTAGCGGAAAAGAGGGATCTGCCATACAGTCAGGTAATAGTGTGGCTCAGATGCAGGATTAGTTTTAGCCTGATCAGATCGACCATCATGTGTCTCCGAGGCTCCCACAAAATTCATCAAGCCAACCAAACATGGTGCAACATGATCAACATGCCCTCCATGAGGCCAGGATCTCCAGAAACATCTAAACCATATTATGGAATGTTAAAATAACGTTGTTCATTGTATTCTCCATTTTGGCTTGTTACTACTTTCATTGAATGATGATAGAATTGGAATTGGGCTGAAAGTCGAAAAAAATAACATGTCATTGATCTTGGATACACCTGA
>OZ026556.1:3285000-3292500 GCA_964020155.1 Chondrilla cf. caribensis | reverse complement strand
TATTACAAAGTTGCATTAATTTTTAGAATGAAGTAAAAAGTCATTGTATGCTTGTGTGTGTGTGTGTGTGTGTGTGTGTGTGTGTGTGTGTGTGTGTGTGTGTGTGTGTGTGTGTTGTACTATATCGTTTGAAATGAATTCACTTCACTGTTCAAGTCTCAATAATAATAATTTACACGTGCATAACAAAGAACAATTGTTACAGGAGTAGTAACGCCGTAAAAGAAAGCATTCAACACAACCATAATAGTAAAGATCTATCTCTAGTAACAATCATTTAGACTACCAGTATGCCACGTGTGTGTGTGTGTGTGTGTGTGTGTGTGTGTGTGTGTGTGTGTGTGCGTGTGTGTGTGTGTGCGTGCATGTGTGTATGTGTGTTATTCACAACATTTGTATGCATTGTATGCAGTGAGGGGCCACAATGGAAGGCAGTTCGTTCTGAACTTAACCCAGTTGTCATGCCAAGAAAACTCGGAAAGCATGTCAAGCGTCTGGATGAAGTTTCAAGTACTTTTCTGAATGTAGTGAAGGAATCCACAGAGAAGGATGGTTACAGTAGAGATTTGATGGAGTTCCTTCCTTTTTGGTCTGCTGAAGGTACGTGGAGAGTATGTATTTGGCTTATTCTGGGACAGGCCAATCAGGCCAAGCATGTTCATGTACGTAGGTACTTATTGTTGCATGGTATGCAGACACTGCTCTACCGTTTATATAGGGTGTGGAATACACTTGTATAATTCTGTCTATACAATATATATATGTATACAGTATATATGTTTGCCTAGTGTATATGTAAGTAGTGCATGTACAAGTGCTGGTCAATTTCTACTTGTGAGTATTGAACAAATATTCCTTGTCCAAGTATCCCAATTACAGTATATTAAAATAATATTCAATTTGAACAATTTTGCAACATTGTCTGTTTCGTACACTTCTGTACAGACTTCGACAGTAGACTCACATGACTGCAATGTCTTGATATGTACAAGTTAAAATGAGATAGTGGTAATCATCTCTCAATACTGATTCAACATAGTGATACACAAATTTATCTTGATATCCTTCAGATATCTTGATAACTAGAAAAATCAGCATAATATTTTCCAACACTAGTATGTTTGTATAATATCAGTAATGTTGACGTAGTAATAATATTCTGAATTATACCAATTTACCATATACTTCTTTGTTCCATCCCACCACAACTTGAACATACAATTTGGCTCTGGTCTACATGTACCTAAGCTATCTCAAGGTTTCTATATCCAAAGCCCATCTACTTTCAGAAAAACAGAGACCAACGTGCCATGGATTTGATGGAAGGATTACAGGATATGATACAGTCTTTGTCAGTGAGTTACTACCCCAAATTCATTCTGAAGTACTTCCCTGTAAGAGCTGTGAAAAAAGGAATAGAAGGCTTCAAGAAACTCAAAACAACTTCATTGGGTATTATTAAAGAGATGGAAACAGGAAAAGACACTTTCTTTGAAGATCCAGCTGAAGGTACATTCTTAGAGCAGTGGATGGCGCAAGGACTGACATATGATGTGATACTGGGAAATATGGCGGATTTT
The DNA here is from genome assembly GCA_964020155.1 of Chondrilla cf. caribensis. Classification (NCBI taxonomy): domain Eukaryota; kingdom Metazoa; phylum Porifera; class Demospongiae; order Chondrillida; family Chondrillidae; genus Chondrilla; species Chondrilla cf. caribensis. The sequence goes on along the minus strand of OZ026556.1, from coordinate 3,290,920 downwards.
CTAGCAGCTGGTACTGATACGGTATGTGCCATGAATGTGGCACAACACTGGTGTATGCTATATGTGACATGCAAAGGAAAATGGTACCACTGTCTTGTATCATGACATTGTGAGAATTAGGAAAGCAACATGTGATCGATCATTTGACATTATTTTTAATTTCACTACCATTTGATGTCTGCTACTAGTTTGAAAGTGATATACCTATCCGCTACATGAAGATGAGAAGGAGAAAGACCCCACTTTATTAACCGATTAAGTAGATTATGTCATGTTCCAGCGGTGTTCCTTTTGGTACTACCTGAGGTACCTTTTCCTGCACGCATTCATATCTTACAGTCATGGATGTGGTAAATGTTATATCTGTTCAAAACTGCTGTTGCCTTTGGTACAATATCCTTGAGATGCTGTAAAATTAAATTTAATATGTAATTTAGGGTGACATGGTGTGTGTGTTGGTCTTTGTGTAAGACTCACTTCCATCCTGAGCACGTTGGTATTCTTATAAAATAAAGCAATATGGTTAGGGTAGGGGGTATTTGATGTCATATGGCACATGGTCTCAGGTATTTCGTATGGTGGGGATATCAGGGTATCAACAAGTATCCTTTTTGTCATTCACCCAGCAATTGAAATCCAGGACCAAAGTAATATGCACATATTATTATACATTGTATATGTTTCAATGTATAGTAATTATTACACAAACCATTGTAGGCATACATGTACTTTACATACATATTTTGCTCTTGAGGTCAGCAGTTTGGCACCATAACTCTTGTTAGTTTCACTCTTGTACATATTTTCATATTATGTCTAGACTGCCAACACCACTGCCTTCACCTTACACATGCTGGCCAAGAATCCCGATGTACAGGAGAAGGCTCATAACGAAGTTGTGTCTGTTGTGGGTAAAGATGGAATCATTACTGATGAAGCCTTGCAGAAGTTATCCTACATAAAAGCCATTCAAAAAGAAACTACTAGGTATGTGAGTATTGTACGAATGTAGTTCTGTTGGACAGTAACTACAATAGCTGTATGTGGCATACCCATAAGTAATGCATTTTGCTAGTTCTGGAAAATGTGACAGGATTACAATAGTGTACGTGGTGTACTCTGCGGATTAGAGTCTTATTGTGGTGATTGGTAACCATAGCTACTTATTGATAGTAGCTAGCTATCACTATTCCATGTACAATAGTGTACCTGCTACATACATAGATGTAAGGTACAACTAACAATTCATCTGAAAAGCATTAAATGTATAACTGGGTGTACGTATGTGCAAATTTTGTATTGACCCTGGGGTCGACACCATGCACCAGCCACTAAAAGCTTGTTTGCTGGTCACTAGGAAGCATGTAACACAGATACAAAGAGAAGTACGTATGCGTACAGAATATTGTATACACACTGTATATACAGTGAGTATGTATACAATATGTATGTTTATAATGTCTAGTATGTTGTGTGATCATTGAAAAAAAAATAAAATTCCATTACTGGTCACTGCAAGGTCTGTACATATATATGGAGATTCCACATGGAAGTATATATAATAGACGTAATGATTTTGTGCTAATTCGTTTGATTGATCTTGGGATAATGTGGTGACTAACGCCAAAAGCTCCATTTTTTGACATCAGAGAGAGTACATATGGAACAATTCAAATATGTTAATGTGTTCGTATGTACCTTGAGGATGTTGTAGTGACAACCAGTGTTGTTTATTTGTTTACTCTGTCATGCTTGCAGTGTGTTGGTACTTCATTTGTACTATAATATATCCTTATACTTATAATGTGTACAGATTTAAGGCCCTTGGTGCTGCTGGTGTAATCCGTGTAGTCAATGATGATTTGGTGATTGGAGGCTACAAGATCCCAGCAAAAGTGAATTCATTGATGTAGTTTTCATATCTGTGTTTACATGTTTGGTAATTTGAACTAACCAGGAATTGTCAGTGTTGAGCACTCTTAAAAGCATTGAACTACTGAGACTTATTGGCCTTATCTCCACCTAGTCAGGTGATTTACTATTTGAAGACACTGGCTCACAGCTAATACAAACTACCGTCTGGCCGGAAAGTTTCGCGGGACAAAACTTTTGCGAATTGCTCAATTATTTCACGAAGTTCACGTTTTTAATGCCCATTGCATTAATTGATAGTCTAACAAGTTAGACCGCCTCCTGCTTGGATCCGAAACGTCCCAAGAAGGTTAGGTCTAACTTGTTAGACCAGTTAATTGATTGTCATACAATTACATCATTGAGTGTTCACGAATAAAACTTTCGCGAATCCTAGTTTTCGCAAAATTCATGAAACTTTTAGTCCACGAAACTTTCCCACTATACGGTGTAATATTATTATGCAAATATTTCTATCCATACTTGTTCCAAACATACCTAAGCATCCCAGCCTGACATGCTCCAACCCTGAATATGTTTGATTGATTGACAGACTTCGATAATAGTGAGTACTGCTATAATGAATCAAGATTCGGCCATCTTTGAAAACCCTGAAGAATTTCGTCCAGAAAGGTGGTTGAGAGACAGTACTAACAGAAAGAAAATGGGGAACCAGCAGATTGCGGCAGGAATATTTGGATTTGGCCCTAGAATGTGCTTAGGTGAGTAGATAATTGTATTTTGTTGATTGTGTGTTTCATGTTATCACTTGCATGTAGGAAGAAGACCAGCCGAACTTGAAATGTGGAGTTTATTGGCTAAAGTAAGTAAACAACTAGCATGCAATAACTACCTATGCACAGAGTGACAAGTAAATAATATTTATATAGAACATATATCCCTACATTCACACTGCTGAGTAATATTCTTTTGAGATCACTGAACGAAATCAATATATGTATGCTGAATTCACTATTGGCTATGTCAACAACAATACAATCGATACTGACGTGAAAGAATATTGGGTGATAAGCCGATAATCAATTGGGCGATACCATATCGGTGCAACCCTACATTGGTATATGTATTATAGTTTTTCTTTCTAAGACTGAGACTTGTGCCAAAGAGAGCACACCGTCTGCCAGTATATACCTGTGGGCTAAGCAAATCAAGCAATCATTTTCCTGATATATACACATACTTGTTAAGTCAATATCCTGATAATCCCTTGCTTAGGTCATCAACTATAGATTGATCATCCGCACATTATTGACACTTGTTTGAGAATAGCTCTTAAATTACTAGGTTAATGTCCAGATAAAGGGATGCTATTCAACTTGGAATTTCCTCACTTTTGTCACCCACCTAGACAGACTACAGCTAATACATATAACCTGTAATAATCCACTACTGTGATATACCATGTGCATGATAATCAGATACTCGATCAACTGATGCATGCATATTAACATCCTTTAGATACATATATTTTTGTGAATAACTACACCAAGATTTAATATATAATATTATATTGGTATAATTAATATTCACTGCATGCTCACTCCAAATGTTTGCCTATCTCAACCATCTCTACCTTGTTCCCTTGCTTTTTGCTAGTCATCCCTACATCCTATTCCTTGTAAGGATATGCATTTATGCGTACACATTCACTCACTCACACACACATACACAATACACATACGCACAATGTTATACTATATTACAGCTATTAATTTTCCAATTTGTTCAGATGATGCAGAAGACCAGGATGGAGCTTCATCCTGACTCAGTTGATTTACAAGCTGTTGGACCAATTGTTCAAAGGCTCAATCGTCCTTTGAGAGTGAAACTTCACTTTCTGAATTAATTATAAGATTTATGACCTGAATACACTTACTGGGCCCATGAATACTATTAATAAAATTATTGTAAACAAACATGTTTACTCATTCAAGATTACAAATTGTATGATGTCTTAAATTAAATTAAATGTGATGCAGCTAAATTCCTGTAGGAAAAATGAATTCTTAAGGTGATATTATTTTGTTATTGTTATTAGTAGAGATTTGAAGGAGTTCCTTCCTTTCCAATCTGCTGAAGGTAAACAGGAAGTATATATACATATATGGCTCAAACTGATTAAAACCAATAAACTATGTTACACTCATTAATTAAATACGTACGGGGTGTATTATAGTTAAAAATTCATCTTGATCATAGCTTCTATTAACTTTTGTTTATCTACCGTGGTTAGTAGAAAGAATGGCTTCCTTTACTGTGTCATTGTAGCCTTATTTCTCTTCAGACCCAATACATACACAATGCCATGCTGACCCAATGTTCAGTAGTTGAGGTGAATCACACACACAAAAAAACAGTCGGCTTGGTGTATAATGAACACACATAAATCTCTGCAAATAACAAACAACCTCAATTAATTGCTAATTAACCAACAATACTTTGTAAAGGATTAATAAGTATCTGCCAGTAAACTACACAACACTCGTACCATTATGCATACTGTACATAATACGGACTACATTACACAAGGTAGATCATGTTATACGTATATCACGTACAATGCAGTACATCAACAAAACACCTATGGAAACTTAAATGCATTGGCTAGGGTCCATGCAATGTAAAATTATATAGCAATGCTGTTCATGTGGGTGCAGAGACTATATAATATACTTCCATCAGTATTGTGGGTAACTCATTACTCTGGTATTTAGTTACGTAATATTATAATTACACTTCTGGTAATTAAGTAATATAACAAAATACTTGTAACAAATAGTATATTACGAACTGAAAAGTAACACACTACTTGATTTGCATCCAATACTGATATTGGCTATAAATATAATATAATATAGTAATAAACAAAACAAAAGGCTTATTTTTTACGAGAAACATGTATTCAATGGCTGTAAACTGACCCTCTCACCCACTAGCTATGATTTCCTAGCTTCTTTACCGACCGAGAGGGACTCAATGTATTGTGCAATCAACCACATGATTTCAACAAACACAAGTTTGCAATGGCACATAGAAAGATGGGAGACACATGTAAGAAAACTTTGGGTGGAAATATGTATCATAATGTCAATGTAATATGTAATATTATTACTAGTTACATTTAATATTAAGTAATATGTAACTGTAACGAATTACATAAATGAAAAGTAATATGTAATAAGTAGTGTGATTACTTTTCAAAAGTAACAACCCCAACACTGCTTCAATTACAATCACCAAAGGTTTGTAATTTATAATGATCATAATGTTTTAATTATTGTAGTCACATGCACAGTCAACTACATCATATAATAATAGTTATAGGCATACGTATGTGCATTTGCATACATACACATATTAATGCATGTATTGTATGACAATAATTATAATAAAGGCACATAGTAAATGGCAATATACTGCACTTATTGTAAATTTGTGTATTATTGTATTATGTACTCATTATCACATCCAATGCTATACACAAACACACACACACATATTATACATGCACACACAAACACATATGTACATAAATGCACAGACTCAAACACTTTTGGCAACATACAAAACAAAAAAACGCTTACAAACACCGTACATAATGTATGTACACTACACATTCCCACAGGAAATCACCATACACATGTGCATGTGTATACACAAACAATTATAAATCAATTCACACCCGTGATCACGACTTCTAGTCAAATGCAAAACAAGCACAGATGCACACACTATACATATGCACACCATTCATATGCCCGCAGAAACACACACAGAATTAAGCATTTAACCCCTTACAACACACAAGGTGTACACAAACATATCCACCTGCAACCAGCCATGAAGACACATACACATGCGCATAACATTTACAATAATCAGATATATATATATGCTCCCACTTCCACTCAGCATACATGTGCACGTTAACTTACACATGTACATATTATACAAGTACACGCCCACATCCAATTACATACATGCATGC
>OZ026556.1:3212500-3267500 GCA_964020155.1 Chondrilla cf. caribensis | reverse complement strand
TACGAATATTTATGCATGTACACACACACACACACACACACACACACACACACACACACACACACACACACACACACACACACACACAAACACACACACACACACACACACACACACACACACAAACACACACGCACACACACACACACACACACACACACACACACACACACACACACACACACACACACATCACCCAAAGAAACACACATGTAAATTTATACAATTATGTTTATACATACACACACAAGATTGTACAGATGATATGTTGGAATGTGGTCCTTGTGTGTGAGGAATTTTGTGTGTATGAGAGGAGTGTGTGTGTGTGTGTGTGTGTGTGTCTGCGTGTGTATAGTATGGTCTAGTGTATGCTATCCACATACATACAAATACACCCCACACATCCCATTCAAGCACATACCACACAGAAACACACACATGAACATGCATGTAATTATTATTATACATACACACACAAGATGGTACAGATGATGTGTTGAATTTAAATGTGGACCTTGTGTGAGTTTGGTGTGCTCAATGTAGTCTATGCTATCCACGTACATGTGTGCTATCAAAACACACACTCTGACATTGTACCAGAGTGTGTGTTTTGTATAGACAGTTTACCAACTGCAATAAATCAATTTTCAATTCTGCACCCTTAAAGGTACATATTCCCTGGACTGTCACATTCCCTGGGGTGAATTATGTATTAGGTTTTGTTTAGTATGCACCTATACTTTAGTACACCCCAGCTCTTGAAATATGGTTTTCACAATCACAGGCAAAGTTGAATTATAATTATAATGAAATTATCGTCAAGTGAAGTAAACTATTAGTGTAAGTATCCTATTAACGTTATATTCAAGTATTCCACCATCAATATCTGCAACTGTATGCATGGTCATTATTTATTTAGAATCTGTAACATTTGCTCATTTACTAAAAAAGTGCAACAGGTTATCTTCAAATCAAAGATGGCCTGCTTAGGCAATTATAATGATTATAAATAATTTTATATACTTAATGAAGAATAGTAGATTAAATCAAAGTTCCACATTATCCTCAGATTACTAACAGTAACAGTTACTGTGTGAAGTTAATAACGAAATATGTTGACAAGTAACTATAACAGTTAGTACTTGAAGTGCTGTGTTTTGAAGCATATATATATTGTGCAAATTTTAGACTATTTCCCTCCAAAGTTTGAAAGCTTATTCCCAATTTTTTGGAAACCCTCGCCAACTTTACAAATGGCACCAGTAATCAACTTCATAGAATCTGCCTTCCCCCACTTGTCATCTACGGCTTTCACTAATTGGCTGAGTAGTTGATCATCTGGTTCCTTGCTGTCTCTCACTGTACTTACAAGTATTGCATTCTCTTTGTATGTTTCTAGAGCAAGAACACGCTCCTTCCAGCCCAATTTGCCCTCTCTCTTCTCTGCTTCGATCAGTAATTCTAGGTAATCCACTTCACTCAGTGGGTTAGGTCTGAGAGCTATCTCATCCAGCTTTTGCAAACATTTTCGTGCTTTTTCAATGGTTTCAATAACTTGCATATGAATGGCTTTAAGTTCGACTATTATATTTTCCATCATACTTTCATGCATGGACTTCCCACTCATGGCATCATAATATTTTTTCTTAAGATCTTCTTTGGTACATTTCTTTTTCACGTAGTGGACCTCAAATCGAAAGTGATTATTGCGATGCTTATACCAGTAACAATTTCCTGGGCACACTTTGCAGAATCCTGTTAGTTCCATTGCAGCACATCGAATTTTGTCCCAATCATTGGCAAAAATGCACGGGTAATGGCAGGTCATGTTACATACTAAGCAATTTGTAACATATCTACCGGGTTCCAAATACTTTGTCTCTGTTTGGAGCACATCAATTTCAAACTCAAATTCTTCAATTGCAGCTATTCTAGATTCCAATGCCTCGATCATTCTTTTTTCCTGTTCAATTTCAGAAAGCTTCATCAATGTAGCTTTTATTTGTGGCAGTAGGCCTTCAATAGCAACTTCTAACCGTTCACGTTCTTGCAAAACTTGTCTCGATAGTAGAAGACTGGCTGGCAGAACTTGAGCCAGATGTTGATTAAGAAATTTTTTATAATTTTTCGATCCCATATTCCAGAAAAAACTGGAAAAGCTGCCTATATCATCATCTGGACCAGATGTGCTGTTGCTTGCCATAAGAGCACTGTTGTTGAACTTGAAATGAACACTAATCGGAACGCCTGCTTCCTTGGCAGCCTCGAGTACTGGGGGCTTTTGTCCATCAGCGAAGGTGGTCATTAAGAATATTTTGTCTTCAATATCCTTGCCAAAGACTGCCAGTACAGAATCGAAGATGTACTTCTGTGTGTGTGTTAGCCTAGTGGCACCTGACTGTACAACAAATCCAATGCCATGAATTTGATCGATACCGTGATTTGTGGACGATACGGAGAATAATGCTTGAATCTGCTTCACCAAAATCCTGTCTCTCTCAATTCCTTCTGTGTCTCCAAAGCCTGGAGTATCGATGATAGTGAGGGTGTATGGAAGTGTTGTGTGGTGGAGAGTGTACGCTGTTATGCGCTTGGTTTGGCTCTTGGTTTGACTTTCGCTACTTTCAGTTCGAGAATCTATCAATATGAAGCGGAAGTCGTCTTCCCATTGCACTTCATAGACATAATTGGCGATGCCATTGATTAAGGTAGATTTACCAGCACCGGTAGCACCCATTATCATAACTACTCTCCGTAGAGAACTTGTCTGAGGCTTTTCAAGTGGGGCTATCTCTTCGAAAGATACCCCTGCAGCTGCTTTCGCGTCTTTCGATTCGTATAACACTTTGGTGGGCAAAAGATAGCGTTTCATACCCGACTCAGCATCCGCTTTCAGCTCTTTCGATTTTGCCTTCACTTGCAACGCCAATCGTTGGGGCGGGGGGTCTTCCTTGCTAGGGCCAATCTGTCTCTGGGCCTGACCTTTCGGAGGAGATCTCGCCTGTATCGAGTCCGAGATGGTAGTTTGCGTTTCCGTGGACGAATTTGGGACACTGTTGCATTGATTTGTTGCTTGCGCTTTGGGTGGTTTGGGTTTCACGGGTGGAGGTTGGCGTAAATTACCCGGTTCTTGAATTGCAGCTGGTTGTAGATTCTGTAATACAGAACATAATTGAATATGAGTATGACGAGGAAGTGGAGAAGGTTCATGGGTGACTTACTCGGGGAGTACTTTGGATTTCAGAAGAACTTCCAGGTTGATTATTATCTTGCGATTGGAATTTCTGAAAAAGAAAAGACATGACGTTGTGTAAGCGATATTGCACACAGATTCTGAAGTATAACGATGTTCGTCGACGTACCCATTTCAGTTTGCGTATTGCCGTCTTGCAGTCGACACTCAGTTTCATCCTCTTCATGTCGTCGTCGTCCAAGAACAGGACGTTCTCCAAAGATGAAAGGTGCTTTAAAAGCTTTTTTACAATTTTCACTCCTAGCACTTGTCGTATATCGTCTTCCGATACAGAATATGCCATAATTATTCTACGCCGCACAAATTCTAATTGCCGTTGCGTTATGTAAGTCCACTGTAACAATTTTAGCATGGAGCCCTTCTTTATACCCCTTTTATACCCCTTATTACCGAACGTTAGCGAGGTAATTGTTTCCGTTCGCCCACGGTCTTAATTGCGGTGGCCGCCTGTATTGTTGGATTTAGGTCATTTTTTTCGTTTCTTTGAACGCAAATCGTTTGTCCAACGAAGCGTTCAGCAGTATGTCGTCCCACCGATAGTAATGGGACACCATCGCAGCATATATTGAAATGGCAAACTTAGACAAAGGTTGCCTGTGGTTTACACACGATCCGTTAAAAGAGCACTTACTTCTCCTCCTGTCGACAAAGTTGGAACTACATCATAATTGCGGTGGCCGCCAGTATTGCTGGATTTAGGTCATTTTTTTACATCATGTTACATCACTACTAAATACCTTAAAACAATTCAAATAACAATTAAAAAAAATTCTGCATCATGAGTTTTCGATTTCCTTCGTCAAAGAGCAGGATTCGCCAATTCGTCGTTTGGGAACCGAATGGTCGGCCGTCATGACGTCCATTTTTGGAAGACATTTTTGATGATGTCACTGAACAACGTCATCGATCACTATGAATACTATTAATAACCTCCATCGCGTCTTTGCGTGTGTGGGCCTTCATTCGTGGAAATGTCAACAGGTGGGAAGTTTACAACCCCCGCCGAGCCGTGTAGGAAGTCAGAGGCTCGGCGGAGGTTATACAATGTATAATATTGTTATAGTTTCTGCATGCACGTCGTACAATATGACTTCACATATACACATTAGCTATGTTATATTATGTAGATTGTCATGAAATATTATTATAACAATTTTTAGTATAATATTAATATAGTAATCATACAAATAGTATAAAAAAATCAATGTCTCTAAATCTTCACAGTAATAATACACCCTCAGAGAGGTGGAGTATGGATCATTTGCCCCACTTGTCTTCTCGACATCAGGAGGGATGGGGCCAGCGGCACAGGTGGTATACAGGAGGATTGCGTCGTTAATAGCAAACAAGCACAAGAAGCATTACTCCCTCACCATTAGCTACATCCGATGCAGGGTAACCTTCTCCCTGCTCAGATCAGCAATCATGTGCATACGAGGCTGCCGCACCATTCGTCCACACACAAATGCCAACCTTCATCACCTGGAGATTGCCGCCCAAGATGGCAGGCTGGAAATCAACTAGCTAAATATTTGCCATAACATAACATTCATTTTATTCATGTTCTGTATTATTTAATGTGACGTTTATTATGCGAGGTATCTGCACTGCGTACACACTATAGTAGGGTTGAACCAGGTGTCACTGTGACACCGGTTATGAAGTGAGTAAAGATGGCGGACCCGTGGACGTGTTTGGTCAGACGACGATCTTCTAGCTGCTTGGATAGACGAATCTGTCCAAAATCAGCTAAGGAAAATTTCAGGAAAACTAGGCCATAATATTATTATAATAATATCTATCATGCGAGCTGCTCTGACGTCATCAGGTCGTTGCTGTCCAACATGATCATGAAATTCAATAAAATTTTGGTAAAGAAAGACAACTGAATCCAATAGACTAAGTGAAAAGGATGCATGCAGCTGGTCCAGGAGTAAAACTGTCTATTGTAAACTATTGTAACTTTTATCGTCGAATTACTCTGACCTAGATATAATTATACTCCAACTACACATCTAAATTTAAAATTGATTTTTATAGTGACTGATTTGCAAATTAATACAGTGACTGTAATTTCTAAAATGTATACATGTAATCAACAATGAAAAGCATATCAAACACGCATTAATATAATAGCATTTGAAGTAGACAATGACAAATTGAATATAAAACTTATTGTTACTAAAAGACAATGACTACAAGCATGTAAGAATAGCTAATTAAAAAATATAGACTGTATGTATTTAAACATCGAACTGCTGGAAAATCCAGCCTTTAGCCTCCCACTTTGTTTGAGACGGATTATCTACAGGCGTCAATAGTTTGGTCCACCAGCTGTCATTTTTTCCTTCATACTCGGTGAGACAATTTTGCTTCAGATAGTCAAGGTATTTGAGGCGTTTTTCAAAACCTTCCTTTGCATCGTGTTTTTCTTTCATAACTAGCATATCAATGTAAGTATCAGCTGAGTCAGGAGGCGGTTTCATTGCTTTTTCAGCGATTTGCTTCAAACTGTCATGAGCATAGAAAATAAATGCGAAAATTCGTTTCTCAACATGTTCCTTTCTTTTCCAGATGTTTCCTACAATGTTATCTGATCTGGAAAGTCTGTTTGCTGCATCAGCATTGTAGTAATGCATGTTCAGATATTCCAGTGACCTGGTTTCTTCTTCCATGTGAAGGTCATAGTAGAAATCGTCACTACAGTGCTGTTCCGCATGGCACCTTTGAGGACAAACATGGCATACACCACTTCCATACATTATAATGCATTCTTGCTTTCTTTCATTTTCAGCTACACGGCAGGGGTAGTGGCAAGTGAACTTACATCTATGGCAGTTGGTGACCAGTTTCCCTGGAGGTAGAGTTTGCTGGCTTTGCTTGGTGACTTTAACTGTATAGTTAAAAGGCTCATTAGTATCAACCGACGATTTGTTTTCCTCGACAACAGATAATTCTTGCTCTAACTCTGCCAATTTGTCGAGACCTACACTAATACTTGGTTTTACACCTTCTGCAATTGCTGTAAATCTCTCTCTGTCTTGTAGGACCTCTTTAGAAAGCTGTAAGCTCTTTGGTTTCCTCTTTTCAAGGACAGAAAAGAAATCACAAAAATTTTTCATTCCCATTTTCCAAAACATGTTATTAATGTCATCCTCATCCTCATCCTCATCTGATTCGTCATGCTTTTTAGCAAAAAGCGCAGAGTTATTAAACTTAAATGCTGATTGAAACGGGACACCAGCACTCCTGGCGGCATCAATAACTGGAATAGGCCCGCCATCAGCAAAGGTGGTCATGAGAAAAATGTTGCCGCTGATGTCTTCCCTAAAAATGCTCAAAACAGAATCAAAGATGTACTTTTGGGTTGGGGTGAGTCGGGCTACAGTGGCTTGTGTGACAACACCGACTGCAGTAATTTCATCTATACCATATTCTTTGGGAGAAACGGAGAATAGATCTCTGATTAGGCCAGAAATCTTCTTGTCCTGATTGATTCCTCTTGTATCACCAAAACCTGGGGTATCGATAATAGACAAGGTGTACGGAAGCCGAGATCCGTCCATCTTGTTGAAAGTGTATACGGAGATCCACTTAGTGCGGCTGTATGCTTCACTCTCCTCTCCTTCGTCATCGTGTGTCACGAGCTGGAAACGAAAATCATCTGTCCACGACACACCTAAGATATAGTTGGCAATACCATTTATCAGAGTTGTCTTCCCCGCCCCTGTAGCGCCAACCATGATTACGACGACACCGGGTGGAGGGGCATCTACACGGGGCTGTCCAACTTCTTTTATGGCGATCATCTTCTTTTGGTCGACTCTGACATCCTTAACTGGCAGTTTGTAAATAGCTGGGGGACGTTCGTCCACCTTTTCACTTCGCTTCTTCATAGAAAGAGCAAGCCGCTTATCGTCCGGTAGTTCAGGCTCTTCGATGCTGTACGATCTCGCAATATGCTCCTTACCGCTCTCCACTCCGCTGCTTTGCCGAGAGGTTGTAGGAGTTGCGGTCTTCTTCGCGTCGTGAGTTTCTTCCCTGGATTCTGATTCTCTATGAAGAGGGACAGAATTCGATTCTATTTTGTCAGAAGATTCCACACTTGCAATAGCTTTCGAGTAGCTCTCCTTTCCACTGGAGACATTTCCGCACGATTCATTGTTTGGCCTCATCGGTGCGGTAGAGAAACCTGAACGATATTTCTGTAGTATTGAGTAGAAAGATACACAATAGTAATAGATATCGTTCCAATTGACGGACGTCATTGCAATGTTCAAGGTGGTCAACAAATAAATTCTGTAATTAGAATATCATAGACGATCGACTTAAAAAAGATCAGATACTTACCATCCTTATTTTCCGTATATTCGCTTTGCTATTGATCGACAATCCAACGTTTTGCATAACAAGTTCCATTTCATCGTCCGTTGCGTACATGATATTTTCCAGACAGCTGAATTGCCCTGGAAGCAGCTTTTTTACTGCCTCGTGATCGTTCAACTCGCGTCGTATTTCGTCCTCTGATATACTATAATTGGCCATTATCAAAAGGTAACTGTAAACTGACAGTAAATGCAGTGATAACAAGGTCCGTACCGTCTTATATAGACGTCTGCAAAATATGGGAGGCCACTGCGAACTGACGTTGATCACTGCACTGGCACCGAAACTCTCCGTCACGTGCAAGACACACGGATATTGTTCCACTTGATTCGGAACTGGAAACGGAAACTCTGCTGTTATGATCACGTCTTGGACGTAGATAGCCAGTTACAACGATTCTTTTTCAGAGGAAATTTCTACGAGAGAAGGAAAGCAAATGCCTGCAATGGTAGCGTGTGGACGGCGGTGGCCGATTGGAAGTGACGATCTAGTGTTTCCTGGTATCTTCTCCCTCATTGTCAGAGTATTTGTGATCATGTGCCTAGTTTTCGCCCTGATAGCCTACAGGGACAGTCTTTCTTGTGAAGACATCAAAGAAGTCGTCTCGATGGTGTACGCAATGCTGATATTGGCGATCGTGATAACCATTTGTGAAGTGCTGGTGGTGATCTTTAGCGCCAGAGGAACTATCATCAACTCTAAGCCAAGGTGGCCAGTGGTGTACCTTCTCTACATTCGAATAGTGCTATTTGCCGCGGAGACCATATTGGCTATTCTGGGCACCGTTTTTTCGTTCATTGATAAAGTTTCCTCAACCAACGCAGACCCGGCGTGTGCGGACCTGAGCCAGCCCACCACAGCTCTGCGTGTACTCATGGTGTTGGTGTGTTTGGTCCTGTTGGGCATCATCGTGGGTGCTCTACTCTATGTGGATCCGTGTAGACTGTACAGGAGTCGCGACCACTATAACCCTCATTTCACGGATGAGCTGATCTTCATGCCTCATCGCGACACAATGACAGATGCATCACAAGAACTCTGGCAGAATCGCCAGAGAGACAGTCATGCTGTCTGGGAAAGAGGATTTAAAACACTTTTTTGTGGTTGTAACTCAAAAATGGAGCACCGTCGTGCCTACACCGAGGTTGCAGCTATATTTAGTAGAATCTTCTGTGATGTGAATGTGGTGCCTTCTGACATAGCAGCTGTATTAGTGTTGTTACAGAGACACCAGTTGGCTGAAGAAGAAAACCGGAGACGAAGTTGGGAAGACATGGATGAAGACGTAATTCGAAGGTTGCTTCCAAAGTTTTCAGATGCGACAGAATATTTCAGTAAACCAGTTGACTTCACCAACAGAGAAGAAGCGGAAACGTTTCAAGCAGTGAAGTATTACATGAAATATGCAATGGCTGCATATACCTGGTTGGGGTACCTGTATTATGGCGAAGCGTATGGTTCTTGTAAACTGTGCTCGCGTGTGATCAGAGAAGGTTGCTGCTTTCAGAGAAAGAGAGACCACATTTACATGGACAATAGATGCTACTGTAATCTCTACGGTTTTAGTTTGGCTTCAGGACTACTGGAGGGCGATATCTTCTACTGCTCCTTTGAAAATGAAATTTGTCGAGTTCCCTTCTATATTGCATTTGACCATGAAAAGAAAACTATTGTTGTAGCAGTGCGAGGGACCTTCTCTCTAAGTGATGTGGTGACTGACTTAATTAGTTATACGGAGCCTATACTTATGCCAGGTACAACAGGGGGGAAGGCCCATTATGCTCACAAGGGGATCTACAAGAGTGCCAAGTGGGTTAAAGAACGTCTGTATTCTGACGGTCTTCTGGATCGAGCCTTCGCCTTGGAACCAGGCTACAATCTGATTACCACCGGACATTCACTTGGAGGAGGGTGTGCTGCTTTGTTAGGACTACTGCTGAAAGAGGACTACCCGAACATAAAGTGTTACACGTATGGAACTCCTGGTTCACTGCTGGACATAAACGGAGCCTTGTATACACAGTCGTTTATCACCACGGTAACACTCGGAAAAGACCTTATTGCTAGACTCAGTGTGTATACAGGGTACATGCTGAAGCATGACCTCATGAAGTTGGCATCCGTCTATGAAAAGCCAAAGTTCAGGATCCTGCTGGAAGGAATGCTTGAAACACTGATGAGATGCCTTGGGAGAAATTACTCTTTTCCAGTGATGAAAATCGATTCTCATGTATTCCCTGATGATAGTTCAGCCGGTCTCAACCCTGATTCTGAATTACAATCCAAAGTCAAAACCAATCTTCAAAACTATCCTAACCCCCCAGCAGCCACACCAGAGGCATTAGGTGGTAGTCTGGCCCACATGGCCTCTTTCAACGATCAGGGTAATAGCCTTCATTTCCCACAGACTTCCACACTCAACGAACAAGATGAGGATATACCTGATATTGAGTTATGTGTTCCCACCACCACTGAATCCGAAGAGGACGAGGGATATTCCGTTCACTCTCTTTTGATTCCAAACAGCGAGGACCAAGGTAATTCGGATTCTGATTCCAACCCAGGAAACCAATCTCCAAGTATCTTCCAGCATCGTCTACCCCTCTTCCCACCAGGTAGAGTGATTCATCTTCGCGAGATAAGGGCACAGAGGCAGTGTTTCCTGTCAAAGAGACGTTTCGAAGCCCACTGGGTGAATAACGAGAGTTTTCAGAGGATCATCATCAACCCAAACATGCTTCGAGACCACTTCCCAGGAGCTATAGCCAACGCAATGGACTACGTGTGGAACGAACTGGGGGATGTGCCTGAAGTGGTCCACCACAGCACTTGAGTCCATGCAAACACTCAACAATGGGCACAGCACAGTGTATTTGCAGCTACTTCTCTGTTGTAATGTATGTACTTTGCTATTTAATATGTTGTGTGGTGGTATTGTTATGTTCCCTTGTGATTATTCACTGACAGTTTATGGCACTTTTGTTGTACTGCAAAGTTACTGCATATGTATGGATGTGAGCCAAGTGTATTTCATCATTGCATATAATGATTTGTGCCGTTTGCTGAGAATTTTATTCTAAATATATGTTCGTATGTACTTTGTGTAATGTACTTGATTAGCTGAATGTGTATTGTACATATTATGTAGATGTATGTATGCATCTGTGCATGTTATGAATTATTAAATCCGACATTGCAAATGGATTATAATTTCATCCACCTGGCAGCTCATTGGCAAGAGCTTGCATGCCACAATAGAGAATATCGATCCAGCATAATGTATGCACATATACATATTATAATATTATGTACACACGTACATGCATGCATCTGCATACACCTGTGTGTAGGCTATAGAGTAACTCAACTAAAACAATATAATAGTTATATGCTACATACATACCATGTACACTGGTGGAAAATGAGAAGAATGCACTGTATTATGCATCACACCATAATGAAATTCATAGTGAATATACAATGGAGACTTAACAACTGTAATAACATTACACAACATGCACTAATAGTCCTCTATTGCAGAACACCATGGACCATTTCCTCCTTGTGGATGAGGTGTGTGGCTTTGCTGACCAACATCATCAGGGCATTTAGGCTTGTGGACCACTCGTTGAGGACATCACCTGCATCCTTTGTCTGTCTGAATGTGATCACACCAGCAGGTCTGTCCATACGGGCGTATATGGTCTTCTTCAACACAAGATTGGACAGAAACTCTTCCGTGTCCTGTGTAAAAAGAGAAACTATTGCTTTGGGTTTGATACAACCTCGTGATTGACACACACACATGTATATCACACACTTGTACATACATGCACGCACACACACACACACACACACACACACACACACACACACACACACACACACACACACACACACAGGCATGCACGCACACATACAAGCAGGAATTAATGCATACCTGCATGTGCACATCACATGCATGCCACACATTACACACACAATGATAACATACTTCAGGTGGCAGATCTAGGAGTTCTGATAAACGACGTAATCGGATCCTTGTGTAGTACTTGGCAACAATACGGATATTCTGAGCAGAGTGAACACAAAACAGGATGAAGTCCACTACAACGTTCAGACCCTGGACAGCAACTAACATGTTCAATGACCCTCTTCCCCAGTTCTTCCCAGTACTTTGGGTTTTCCCTGAAGACTCCAGTACAAGGCTCTTCCCCTGAGCCCTCACGGAGGGTAACTCCAAACATTTGCTGGAACTGCTTCCACTCAATCAGTTCCTGAGTGATAAACCGTTGCACAACCTCACGGTGCACAGGCAAATCTTCCAGTAACTTCTCCTTCTTCAGTCTGTGCAGTAGATCGGATTGCTCATTGTCAAAAGGGGCCAACAGACAGTAAAGAATAACGTTGCATAGAGCCTGTGGGAGAGGGAACGTAGCTTAATACAGACAGATCATTGCTTGTTGCAGAACATTACACACAAACAGATTGTTGGCATGTAGGAGAGGATTATCAATAACTCAAAATATTGTGTTCAGACATGTCAACAGAGGGGTGGTGTATAGACGCAGGTATGGGTTGATGTTGTCCACCTGGCATGTACCAGTAGTGACCAATTTGTGTTCCCACACAAGCATGGCAGGAGGAACAGCATGAATGCAAGAAATACAACATCATCGTATGTAGCGAACTGTCCTATTCTACTGATATCAAATACTCAAAATCTGCCCACACTGGTGTGAGTCTACAATAATACCACATGTGGAGAAGCTAGTTGCACAAAAACAACACTCTATAGGAGACTACAACATCAAAGTGTACATGTGTACTACTTGGAAACATGGATAGCACTTGTTGTAGCCTAAATGGACCACGTTCACCACACTCTGAGAGAAACACACTTCTTTTTTCTTGTCCGAGTCCTCTTGAACGCTTGGAGTTTGGTAGATGGCAAAGTAATGCCTACTGATGTCCAAGAAACTGTCTGAATTGAGGCAGAGCTTGATCATCAGTTGGTAGAACTTCAGTTTCAGTTGCTGTAAAGGAACGAATATGGGAAATTTGGTCACTTTGAGCCTACCACCAGCAATCACTGTAACTGGACAGACCTGTACTTCCAGTGCATCCGAGTCCACAAAGAACTTGGTGCTGACTTTCTTGCTAATAATTTGTGTTCGGATGTAGTCTTTTTTAGCCAACCCTAGTCTCATCTGTTCAAGTATAAACTCAACTTTTTCTTCTCTTTTCATGGAACCAAATGTTTCAACCTGTACACCATGTGTAGGACAGGAGAACATTATGCCTCATCCATTGGTATATAACTATGCAGACTTACATACTGTATGCACATGTATATATATATATATATATATATATATATATATATATGTACACACACACTCAAAAGTACACACACATACAGTACATGCACACCCACACACGTATGCATGCACGCACGCACGCACACACACATACATACCCACACACACACACACACACACCACACACACACACACACACACACACACACACACACACACACACACACACACACACACACACACCACACACCAGTATGTAAACAGGAAGATGTAGAGGACTGTATACAACAAATGTCCACTATACCTGAAGTTCTTGTAACACTTTGGCAGCCTCAGCAACGTCTCCCTCTTTTTCTCTCATTCTCGCCAACTCCAAGGTGAGCCTTGCTCGTTCCACCTCCACATATATCTGAGAGGAAACACACATGCACTATAGCATTCGGAGACAAGTGAAACCCTCCTTCTAAAGTATCAGCAATGTATACACTACTAAAACAATAAAAGCGCCAAAAGGTGCTGATGCCTCGGTCCACAGTTTATCCAACAGTATAGACCACAGCATATAATGCACAACAGCTATATATTCATTTTAGACTTTACAGGGGCCAGGGCCCACTTGTACTGTATCAGCGAAGTGTTCCTCAATGGGAAATCGCCGAGATTCACCCAAAGGAACAGAGCCTGGTATGCATTAATATGAAGGGCTGCCCAAACGAGTACACTAGATAAGAGTAAAAGAACACGCTAGTTTTCCAGATCGTAGTACACACAGGTTGGTCAGCAAAGCTTGTGGGTCATTACGGCGTTCACAAAAACGGAAGACTAATTTCAACCCTATCAGCTGTTTACCAGTGACTCCAGCTATCAAAATGATTGCTAAGAGCAAGTGTAGAGGGAAATCCAAGTGAAGTGCTCATTTCTCAGACACAGCTGGAGTCGTTTCCCTTTGAAGTTGAAATTTCCGAAATTACCCTAATCTACCCACAGATCGAGGAACTTACAGAGCGGTTTCTCAAGCTCGGAAGACACGTTTGAGGTGAACAAACAGACAAAACCGGCTATATCTTGAGAATGAAGCTTTATTTTCCAAATCCAAGAAACATGGCGAGAAGCCTATGAAGCCTCTTAGTTGCACTTTCATTTCAGCCATTGAACAGTTTTATTACACGGACAGATGGACGGACACACACACAAACACACTATCGTATGCCGCCGCTCTGCACATGCGCAGACTGAGGCATAACGATATCTTCAGAATGAGGAAGATCCACTGTAGCCTACAGTATTTTTTTATTTCTGGTAGGCAGTAAGACCACATAACAACCATATCCGGTTGTGAAATGCATGCAACACACCAGGTTCCACTGTGGGGGTGGGGGCGGATCAAAAGGACATTTGCTACCCCATAGAAAGGTCTCAACCCTCCTTTGATAATGCCCAATCCCTTATTTTTACAACCCTACATATGTGCATACTCTAGTCTATATTTTTGATAGAACCTTTACATACAATTCTAATGTTTTCTTTTTTCACTCAGTATACGTACGTACATGCTTGTGACAAACATCACAGATCCTCACAAACTAGCACACATACATACAATCTTCCACACTCACTGTTACTACAATTTTGGCAGGTAGCAAAGTTACATACGTACTATATCAGTTTGTGAAACCAACGTACATATGTGACATACAATTGCAATGTTTCAGTCGTAGCATTCAACTTGTATACAACATTACAGAACCTTGCTAGTACATGTGGTATGTCTCGAGGACCCAATTCGAATATATTTGATGTTAAACTATTTCTTCAAATGCTGACATACAATAATAACCTTAATCTTTTATAGTCAAAGCTACAGACATTATTATGTGCAGTGTTGCACCGATAATTGGATTGGCTATTGGATATCAGCCGATTATAGGCGTTGTCATGCATATCGACATATCGGGTACATTTCTTTACTGATTTTTTTTGACTTCGTTGTATTTCTCAAGCATCTAGTATACAGTCAGACCTCTTCACAGTATCACCCTTGGTAGTGCTCCCATACACTAGTATACAGTCAGACCTCTTTACACTAGTATACAGTCAGACCTCTACAACATCACCCTTGGTAGTGCTCCCATACACTAGTATAATTTTATTATTGGCTCAGCTAAATACATCGGCTAATGCTTGCTAGTAAGTATCGGCAAATCAGATTATTGGTAAAAAAATATTGTTGCAACACTAATTATGTGTGCACAATGCATGTACATGTACGTATGTACATACACGGACATGCACTCACTCACACACGCATGCATACATGCACACATGTACGTACATACATCTACTCAAAAATCTTTGATACTAAAAACCACTTTTTTAAAAGCAGACATCATAACCTCAATCATCTTATATGCAGTTACAGATAATTGTATTTCCAATTCTCTCCCCACTAAAAGTCACTATGTGGCCATAAGAATCCTCATTAGAGCCTAAATAAACTAAAGATCTACCACATTTCTATAGGACAATACCCACAATCACTAGCTCTATAAACCTCAACAAAATTGCTGTAACATCTCAAACCCACAAGTAACAACCTATAGGTTAAACTGCGGTCAATTTGGATCACAAGTAGCCAATCCTCTGGCCTCCAGAGTTCCCCTGGCAATTTCTGAATGATACCAACTGCTATCAATGAGGAGTGGTATCCTCTAAAATGGCCATCTAGCACAGTGGTACAGATACGAATATGGTCCATTATATACATAGGTTAGTCTTCAAAACCTCAATCTCCTATAGTCAATGCTATGTATACACAGGGTTCTGAGTCAGCTGAAGAACGCCATTCGTATACAGCTAGGTACTTGTCCAGATTAGCAGTTACGTAGATGCTAAGGATGTTGTATTCTCAGTTCTTCCCATTGCTATACTGTACTGTACTGATAACAGGCAATACACCAGCTCACCTTTCCTTCAGTAGCTGTCCGCAGTGTGTTGATCAGCTTCAGTTTGGTGTCTCTGTCGGGGGTTTCATCGATGAACTTGCTGCACTGTTCCACCATGGCTTGGATGGCCATCTTGAGCTGTCCCCTTCGCTTGGTGAGAATCATGATATTCTCATTGAGTGCTTCCCAATCTTGGGTGTCGTAGCATAGTTGCACAATAGCCACAAGAACACGTTTTGTAGAGGCAGCATCTGCAGACTATGTATGTGAAAATTAAAGGGGAGACGTACGGTATGGTATGGTAAGATGCAGTATGGTATGGCATTTTATGGTACAATGCGGTATGGAACAGTATGGTATGATACAGTATGGTATGGTATGATACAGTATGGTATGGTATGATACAGTATGATATGGTATGATACGGTACAGTATGGTATGGTACGGTATGGTATGGTATGGTATTTATGGCACAATGCGGTATGGTTTGGTATGGTATGATACAGTATGGTACAGTATGGTTTGGTATGGTATGGTACATTATTCTTATTTAGACCACGGTGGCACTAGCCTCAAGGGTTACTATTAAGGTTCCCGGATGGTCCTGGATGGTGACTCTTGGGACAACAAACAGTGGTTACTGTATAAACCTTGTTGTTTCACACTCTTACCAATCTTGTTCTCTTTTCTAACGACAGCAGTTGTTCCAACGCTTCCGATATCTGGCCACCCTAGTGTGGACACGAGCAGTAAATACAACTTACACCACGATAATAACTTACACTACGATAGCAAGATGTACAAATAATAATATTATCATTACCCTACAGGGTCATGGCTTGTGCACTAAATCACAATTATCACACACGTCGTCCTTTAGGCTATGCACCCGAATTCATAAATAGAGAATAAATGCATACATACAACATTCGTGGCTTGTAAATAACGCCGGATAGAGATTGAACCTCGACACTACAAGTCATCAGTATTAATAGTAAATAAGGAAAGGCCGGTGAAATGGACAAGTAATCAGTAGCTACTGCTAACTAACTGCTGCCATTTCTTTACATCGAGGAAGTTCTTTGTCCACCTCTTCCGTGTAATCCCTCTCCATTTTCACCAATCGGCCCCCCAGGTCCGCCATTTTGATCTGTTGTTTGCTGATGTGGTACACGTGGTTATTCACTTCCGGTTAAAGCACTCATATCCGCTCCTGTACATGCACTCCTCATTGAGCAAATAACAGTCCACCACGTTTAGTGAGTACCTTGAAGGGCACACCAAACCTGTACTTCTTATCAGAGGTTCTTGCTATTAGTTTTGGTTGACATAGTGTACATGAATTAGGGACTGAGTGAACTGTATGTATCAACAGAGTGTGTACTAACCTGGGTACTTACTAAGCAATAGTTATTGGTACTGTATTATAGTTTGCAAAATCCAAAAAAAGAATTTTCAGGGGAGGGGGAGGGGGAATCTCACAAAGTGAGGGCAACTACCATGTTCTAGACACCAAAAGAAACCCAGAGCTAGTGTTTGTGAACATATTGGTGTATAAGTGTGATGTTTTGCGGATAGCTCCAAAAATGAAAATTCGCGGATGAAATTTTTCACAGATGCTGGCCGCAGTCACGTGATAGAACAATGAGAACGCCTAATTTGTGGATGTTAGGCTAATCATGAAATCCATGAAAATTTTGTCCCATGAAAATTTCCTGCTATATGGTATATATGGATGCCATGCAAAATATTATACAATGGTATGATGGTATGATTTTGATTTTCTCTGCATGCACGTGTACATATATGTTTTTTGTCAGTTCTTATTATGACATTGCACAATTATTATATTATTATAAAAAATGTAACATATGTACGTATATACATACTTATATAGTTTATACTTTGTATTGATCAAGGATATTTTATTATATTGCATTATAATATTAATATGCATATATATATATATATATATATATATATATATAATATTGCAAATTTATATTTTGTACATATAGACTACTATACAAATTAATGATGCATTATACCGCATATAACATTATATATAATATTATATACAATAATTATAATGCTCAATATGCATCAGCATTCTATACAATACAATACACACAGATAAAGCTATAATTGCATATTACCATGTTAATGATTGAATCATGTTAGTGGCAGGAAGCATTACTGACAAGTAGATTGAAAACGTTACAATAATTAACTGTTACAGAAAATATGAATAAAAAGTGCAAAAGAAGTATAATCAACAAATTGGAGAATGGGAGTAGCTAATTAGTTGAACATTTCTGCTTGACTGTTATCGTCACCTCATCTTCAGCATCCTTCAGATAGCGTTGAGCACTGTAAGAACATGGAAAGTGTGACAGTACTGTAAACAGCAATAATCAGACATGATAGTTTGAATGGTGGCTATCTTTTTGGATTGAACAGACAGGCTGGTTTGGTGCACAACAATTAAATGGGACTGAGACAATAACACTGTATCTTCTAGCAAGTAATTAAGTGAGTGGGTGGAAGTGTGGAGGAGCTGATCATACTTGGACCTGACACCCCCAGTAATGGAACAATGAAGTATGCCGGTATCACTGGGCCTCACAAGACAGGGCAGAAATGTTAACTAAAAATTAATGACCTTGGACTGTCCTCCTAGGAGATGATTACAGTCAGTGCAAGCTACACAGACTGAATGAATAGTTAAGAATGGTCTGAAGGTCAGTGGATACATTAAGAACAGTCTGTACAACAATTGATACATTAAGAACAGTCTGTACAACAGTTGATACATTAAGAATGGTCTGAGCGACAGTTGATACATTAAGAACGGTCTGAAGGTCAGTGGATACATTAAGAACAGTCTGTACAACAGTTGATACATTAAGAACGGTCTGAAGGTCAGTGGATACATTAAGAACAGTCTGTACAACAGTTGATACATTAAGAATGGTCTGAGTGACAGTTGATACATTAAGAATGGTCTGGACAACTTCACATTGTGAAATGTCCATTTACAGAGAACAAAACTATTTCATTCAGAACCACGCCATTCACAACTGTTCTAGACCAGATTGAAGGTACCAGCTGTGAAGCAATGGTTGGAGAAAGTGAAATATTTACCCATTGGAATGCTCGAGAAAACATCAATAGGAAATCAAGTTAAAACTGAATGAGGAAATTTGTGAAAAGACACATAATATGAGAACAAACCAGGAAATGTTTACTAATCAGAAAGAATATTTATACCCTAAAATAGAAGTAAGAATTTCATTACGAGAAAAAGTTACAAACAATAAAGGTGAAAGTCTGTAGGAGTAAAAACTGGGGCTAGTGAGGTTTAGTACACACAGACAAATACGCATCACTGTACGCTATTCCCACCAACGATGAGCATTCGTAGGGTACACAAAGTATTTTTGTGAACTCAATCGACCACTGCCTCCCACCTTTTGAGATTCCCGCTAAAGTCCATCCCATCGATCTTCAAAACCTTGTCACCTTCTGATAACAGCAACAGATCATCACCCTGTACAGGCAAAGCAAGGACAAGGGAATGGACATAGAGAATGTGGTAGATGAATACTGACAGATACGTACACTTGAGTGTACCAAATACAGTACAGCTGGGCCACAATACAATGAAGAGGCACCTGTGAGGTCTCTACCCACTGACCTGGGTTGAGATCAAGTAGGCATGTGTTGGGTTGGGCTTAGGTCTGCTTTTACCAGGAACTGATGCCCTACACGCCCCTCCTCATATGTTAGAACCCCGAACACCTGTTTCACCATGATTTGGGATCGCCAGTGTGGTGTACTGATAACATGCCTGGAGAGGAGGGGCCTTGTGTACATTATCCCCTTATCTACCCAAAACAGGGCATTCATATAAACTACATTAGGACCATTTTCTGCCATTGATAATACAAACACAATCTGTACTTTCCCATCAGATGTAGCACAATGATAAGAGTAAACCACAAATTAAAGAGTAATCTGATACTTCGAAGTTATCCACATGACGTGGAACAGGTGAACATGTACAATATGGAAGATTTACATGAATGACTTCAGTGGGAGGGTGTAAGATAACTCCCTCCATCACGAACTCACCTCCTCTGAGAGGCTTATAGGTGTGACAGACGCTATGACGATATGTGGTTTAATGCTTGATGATGGACACTGCACAGATAGAGAGATAAAGACAATGAAGATTAAATGTGAATATACACATCCACATATTATCTTACATATGTATGTATGTGGTACATATGCCCTTGTACTGGTACATACATCCTTGTACTTGTGCCACATACATGTACATGTAAATATACTACACTACACATGTACCTATTGTACAGCATAGGGACTGGTGAAATGAGCTGTATGAGATGTATCAGGTGTGGAGATATTAACAAAATAAAGAAAAATGTTGCCATGGTTTCCTATACAGTATCTGCTAAGTTGGGACCAGCATGTACTGTGTGTATCTGAACTCATTCACAACACAAGTCTACATGTACATGTGCTCAGACAGCACAGGACAGTCCTTCATGTGAGTGTAACTCTTCTAAACTTTGCGTCAGTATTTGTTTCAAAGTTGTGCATGGAACTACGTGACCAGTACTCAAGAGAGATCCACTAGCGAACGCTATTTCCCTACAGCTACTCACTGAAGACAGGGCTAGTGTGATTCCAAAATCCTTTGATCCTCGTGACAAAGTGAAATCTCTTATTACAGGTCCACTGGAAGGGTCTTCACTTTTGACAGGTGTAATCTCTGTCATGACGTGGACAGGAGGTGGCATCTCCTCTACCACATCGAGAGATTCCACCACTATCGGCTGCACAGATTCAGTTGGATTGCTGACTGCTGATTGGGACTCCAGTGATACTTGTCTGCTGTCCAAGTACGGCTCCACAACAATCTCTGGGACATCAGTTTTTGTGGCTTCACCAACTCTGGCCGGTGAATCCAGACCACTATCAGGGCAAGGGGAATCCCCCCTAAGGAGAAATTGTGAAATAGTCACAATCAGGTCAATTTTAGGCATATATTGCATGTACACTACTCAAACGGGTGTATGTAAAGCAATGAATACAAACAGAAGCGTATAAGGTACTGTAAAAACACACAGACATAAGTGCAGTAGATGTGGACAGAAGAACTCACGTTTCCTTGGTCATCATAGAAGTTTCGGTTGCTAAGGACAATAGATGAGGAAAGAACAACTGTGATATAACAATATGCACCAGCACACAGAGAAACCACACCAAATCCATATGGAAAGACAGGAACAGTATTTGTGGGAAAGAAAGGTACGTTCAACAGGTAGCCTGTTGATAAACAATGGTACAAAACAATGTTGTTTACAGTACTTTGAAATCAACAACATGCAACAGTATTGTGTACTGCACTTTCACATTCACTACTTTAGATGCCATTCGGACGTGTGTGTGTGTGTGTGTGTGTGTGTGTGTGTGTGTGTGTTGTGTGTGTGTGTGTGTGTGTGTGTGTGTGTTGTGTGTGTGTGTGTGTGTGTGTGTGTGTGTGCGTGTGCGTGTGTGTGTGTGTGTGCGTGTGAGTGTGCGTGTGAGTGTGTGTGTGAACTAACATCACGCCATTACAACAACACATACAATAGTATATTACGTACATACGCCTACTGTGTTCACACTATCTCTGCATGTACTACACATTATAACTGTCATACAGTCAGAATCGTACTACAACACTCACATATACAGTATGTATGTAACTACACCCACATACACACACATACTTATGCACCCACACCCACCTACACATGCTGCAAATGTAGTACGTAAAAGTACTAAAAATGAGGGTTTATGGCACTACTTCCCAACTCCATCAATCCCACGATCAATTTTCATTGAACTAATGTAACGTTTAGTCCTATTACTGAAGCTATGTATCTAAAACCTGTGATGGTCTTCACAACATTGAAGCCATACACTGGATGCCCTAGAATGATCTCTACATGTCTCAAACAGGACAATGACATGAAGGTGAAAATGTAGGCAGCCGGCAAGCGAGAACAGAACGGCAACTTTACACCGCCGATGTGATTTCATAAAGGAAACAATATCGAATGATTGAAGGTGCCCACAGCTTTCTCCTTCACTCAAAGACACAGGCAGACAGTACATACAGTGCAGTACAGTACAGTACAGTACAATGCGATACAATACAGTAGGGTACAGTACAGTTCAGTACAGAATGATACAATACAGTATAATTCAGTATAGTACAGCACTATAGTACAGTACAGTACAGTACAGTACAGTACAGTACAGTACAGTACAGTACAGTGGAGTATAGTACAGTGGAGTATAGTATAGTATTCCATTTTCCATACACGTATACACAATGGTTGCACATAATGGTTCCACATGGTGGTCCCATATCCTGTTTTTAGGGTGCAGGGCCACAACAAAACATAACATTCATGCTATGTGTGTTGACAACAATACTGTGCATCCACTACAACAGAAAAAGTCCAAACTTTGTACTAGGAAATCCGACCAGCCCCTTCGGATACTGCAATACACACAACAGCTACACATAACAGGCGGACATACTGTAGGTACTGTGTGTACCTTGTTTCTTGGTTGGATAAAGAGATGACACCGACCCCATCAACCTGCTGAGTTCATCAACATCAGGAGGTTCTCGTGAAAGGTCAATGATCTCCACCGAGGACACCTCAATTGTGGGAAGGTGTTTGAAATTCTCCTTCACGTAATCTGCAACAACAACATGAAAATGGGTTGCCAACCGTAAGAGTGCCACAACATCAACTGCATACCACAAGCTCAGGAAATTGTAGCACACGTGATGTGCACGTTACTTCTCATAATGCTAATCTATCCGCTATCAGCCAAAACACACAGATATTGTATAATTGTAAGATAATATCAAGTACATACAGTGCGTATGTATGTTGGACTAATGCATGTACTGTATATTCACTATGAACATGTGTACATTTGACACAATCACATGTCTGCACATACTGTGTGTGAGCACAGGTGTACAGTACCATAGCAGACACCTGGACCAAAGGGGAAACTATCACTCTGAATATGTATGTTACTACCAATGAAATACGTATGCATACATACGTATGTGTATATATACATACATGGCTATATGTTGGGTAGCTAAGTACATATAGTATGTACACACGTATGTAATTATACGTACATGGTATTATCCCACATATTGAATGAGAAAACCTCTGCTAGTAACAACATTGTGTAGGATCACCCGAGAGAGACTCACCATTGTTTGTAGCATCTTTAAGCTCTTCTGCAGGTGGGACCCACCCAGCCGGCCTGACACGCCCCTCAGTGAAGGCATAGTGGACTAGAACGAAGTGCAGCTGTGCTGCATTCAAGGAAGGGTACTCCTCGCGAAGATGGGACCAATCTCGCTGTACAAGATAAACGAGTTCACACATTCAATAGTAGAACATCACAGAACAGAACATCCATACGCAGACTACAATACCTACACAATATTATGCATAACTACTCCATACTGTTGTATCATAAGATCTATTTATTGTACCCTACAAACTGTGAATAATATTGATGCATGTGCAGTAGGTGGACATTTTGTTTTCTTCTGGTGACTTCCTTCTGATGTGATTTAAGGAAAGTTGAATTGTAGCCTGTACAATAGGGTGTATGCATAGCCAGTATAGGTACAAACATTACATACACACAGTACCATCACCCGATGGGGAGCTCACAACACAACCGTATGGATTAGGTGGAGGACAGATCGAAGGGCATGTTAGCTTTATGTCGTGTGAAACTCCTTGACATACGTACAGGAAGATCACAGTACCCATTATAGGCTCAGTACAGTACTAAACGTGGAATTCCATTTGGTTTACTTTGGAAGTTAATGTTATTGTGACTCAGGCAGAATGGATTACCAAATGATACCTAATGTGCTCGCTAATGCTCTGAGCATGGAGCCATGAGAAACACCTTGTTGCTATGCTCTGACCAGATGGAGCATTTTCAGTGTACAAATTCACTTCTAAAATTAGCACACTTTCGAAATGTACTATAAGGATACATACTGTAAGGACCTAGTGTCACTGCACAATAAGGTACATACTGTATGGACCTAGTGTCCACTATACTATAAGGTACATGTATTATAAGAGTACATACGTACAGTATGGATGTAGTATCCACTGTACTATGAGGGTACACACTGTATGGAACTAGTGTCCACTGTACTACAACTATAAGTATAAAGACCAATGGTCTAATGTTTTACAAGTTTACTGCATATACAGTACTGTATGTACCTAACGTCCATCAAGAGTCACGCTATCACAAACCACAATCAGGGTAAACCAATGTTATGTTAGCTGAGGTCAAATAGGTGTGCCAGTGCATGTTCACCCAGGCTAGTTGTGCACAACAATACATAGTGAATTCTCATCAATTTGCCACATTTGCTTTTGAAAAAGCAGTTTGAACTGAAACACCTAGTGGGGTGGCCACCCGCGCACTTGGGTGTTACATTTAAGATTAAAATAACCTTCGCTGAAGATATGATGTTCAAGGAAGACTTTGTACTTGACTTCTAGCCCATTTTCCCAAACTCCATGTTTTAAATGGCTCATTTTCCATGCAATATAAATATTATAATATAAATCCACTGCTGCTGTATGTACAGTACGTATACATGTATAAACACTATTACGTACGTATGTATCTATAGTGTGTCACATTTTTAAAGTTGAAAGGAAAATAACATAAGGACTGCCTGGGACAGCCTCTAAAAATATACCAGATTACTCGATGTTCACTACTATTAATGTATTACTCTGGTATGAGAAACGGTGGTGGATGAACTGGTGGCAGGGTAGTGGGAATTCACTGCAGTAATTTGTACTGTACCTACAGCACAAACATGAGCTGACAACAGTACTGACAACATAACAGCACGGAGGTCCGTTCTGTATACAAAATTATTGATTTTTACTAATGAACGATGGACTATCCACAATGAACAACTGTGCATTGTGTGCTATGAATTTCAAATATTTCTTCAATGTCACAGCCACAACCGGAGATCTCAATTTGAAAATGAAAGAGATAGTGTTCTGTTTCAGGAAGATGGCCGGTAGCCATAGAAACTAAAACAATGTCCAGGCAGGTGACCACCACACAAAACAGTCTAACCAGACACAATCCCCCATTTGTGCCATCAGTGTGTGGCTAATAGAAAAACCAGGTCAGGTCCAACACGTTCATGTTCCCTTTCTTTGAGGGAGGAAGCCATCTATTTTCAGTTTCACTTCAAGGACTATAAAAGAGGGTCACAATAGCTAGTACCAGCAGAGTGCTTTCAAAGAGCCAGAAAAGCAGCGAGAATTCTCTCGAAGAGCCAAAATAACTGGAACAACGTTCCAAATGAGCTGGAAAATTGGACCAACTTGACGTGATACCATAACCACCTGGTGAGTTAATGGAGCAAAGACAAGACTGTGTGTCTGGTGATGTAGATTGGGCTTGGTCGGCAAAGACTAGAGGTTTCCTCAAGTGGCAACCAATCTTTGCTTGCCTAGTGCAATCTACATTGCTCAACACAAGAACTTCTAGCTCAGTGCAAGAGCAGTTGACAGAGGAAGAGGAAGCTGACACGTATGGGTGAGGGCTGTAGATTGGGCTTGGTCGGCAAAGAGTGACAGCCTGGAATAGGCTACTTTGCTGATGTAGCTCAATCTACACCCCTAAACCTGAGATCATCGTTACATCTACAGAAGGATAACAGGCAGTCACCTCTAATCGACTGCTGAGACAATTCTCAAGAGTTGGACTTTCAGTAAAGTAGAGGACCCATCACCAGCCACATGTGTGTCAAGGTAAGTGTACCATGAAATTGTTCTTAGTGACAGTGTACATACGTATAGTGTGAACAGTCTACAGCCAGGCAGGGATCAGCACATTAGGTGCAGGTTAACACAAAACACATACACAGTTCTGTGGAGATTCCTCTACTACTTCACACAGTACATGCATACACAGTGTGACCAAGTCAGAGCTTATAGTGGTACAGTTAATTTGATAACCTGACACCCTACAGGCAATATAAGCAACCTGTCAGATTACAGAAGTTGTAAGGTTATAAAGTTATTATAGAGTATCCAGTCTATAATGATGGATGTTTGACTTAATGCGGCCTATCATAATGTGGTGTATCATCTAGTTTCTACTGTGAGCCTTACAAGAGTCATGACTTACTTTAACTAGATTATCTTCAGGGGTGGAAAGAATGTCAAGGATCGACATCAGTGGTGAAAGGTACTTGGTGGCCTCTTTCTCCAACCCCACTCTTGCAGACCAGCCCTGGAGGTGATCGAAGTGCTTGCGCAGCTGGCTTCCACATTGGTAGGACAGAGCGTCCTTGCAGTCTTCTTCTCCCAGGAACAGATTGACGAGAGACCCGCTGATGAAGCAGAATAAACTGACAAAGAACTGCGAGATGTAGGACCTGGAGACGCCATGATCTTCAAAGATACAGAGCACCAGCTGGAGGAAGTCAGTCACTTGGTCCATGCATTTGGCAGCTGTGCTTGTACTATTGGCCATCGCCACAGCCAATAGGGACTGCAGCATAGCGTACAAAACCTACGAAATTGATGATGAAAAAGGAGATGAACATGTCTAAACATGTACACGCACTCACGAAATGGCTACACGTTTAAGTACAGCCAAACACACTCATATTTAAACACGTACAAGAAAATGAGCGAGTGGGAGGATAAGCATACTTTGCTACAAGAACCCACACATAAACCTGAGTAGCTGGGAGTACGTATGTCGGTAAAAATGAATAACTTTGTCACAATGTCAAACAATACAGTACATTGCACCTGCATGCCTGCATAGGGTATTGCACCTGATATGCAACAGGTGTGTGATAGGTGTGGACTCACCATTGTGACAGGATAGGACAGGTTCTGAAAAGCATATTGAATGACGTTTGTGAGGGCCTTTTGCCACTCTGGTGTGGTGAAGGTACAGCCTGCATCCTCTCCAACATAACTGGCGACTGCCAGCACATTGGACAGCCAAAAGACTACTCCGCTCAACAGTGGATACACAGAGGGTAGCACAGACAACCTACAAAGGATAAATGCAATACAGTGCATACAATATATACAATACAATTTTAGTATATATAGTACAGTACTGTCCATTACATTATGAACAGTACGTGTGGTACATACATTACAGTACATAAAGTACATACAGTAGATAGACAATACGTATAGTGCATACGTATGGTACATAAGGTACATGCAGTATTCACGATACATACTGTACATACAGTATACTATACAATTTAGTTTTACTATAATGGTACTTCAACTTTAGCAAGTATACACAGAGAATGAATCCTTTGTACGGGATACCAAGGGCTAAGCCCCTCAGGTGTGACATAAAAGGATTCATATGTTGTATTTCCTTCCTGAAGGTGTTGCAAATAAAATGCATCCTGACTGGTGGCAACATCAAAGAGACTGACAGGGATACACATGGTGTGTCCTACATATCCCCCATCCCTGAGATCCTCAGATGTGACAATTGACCAATCAATTAGCTAATGTAGCTCACCAAGTGACTAATCAGGATACATAACATGTCACCTTTAGGAAGGAAACACAGGAAACAGATCCTTTTATGGAACACCCCAGGCTGTGTCCTCCACAATTCCCATGTGAAGGATCCCTTCCCTGTGTATCCTTTCCAAAGTACATGTACACTATGTACTTACTGTGAATATGGAAGGGACCTATAGGAACATGCCAATTCAAGCACAAAGAAACCAGTTACATAAACAACAATAAAACAAAACAAAACACTCACATATCATGGCTGGGCTTCCATTCTGAGAGCTGCTGGCAGCATGTCTACATGGATTACATCAAAGTAAACAGTTACAAATTTGAAGTGACAAAGGTACACTCCCAGCCCAGACCATGCTCCCTATAACCAGAGGGTTCGCTCAGCATTTTAGTCCACTACTTTGCCACATGGTAGACCATGGTGAGGCTGGGGTGAATTACCACGCACACATATATGCACACACACACACATACACACATACACACATACACACATACACACAAGTACGTATATCATACATAAACAAACAACTAACCATAACACACACTTGCAAGGACTCCAGAACTCTCCCCATGTATTCCTTACAAGTCTCCCCGGTACTGTTGGCTTTGTGGTACTCCAAACCCATTGCAAGCAGATAGCCAACAGCCAACTTGTTGTTGAGTGATGTAGGGCTAATTTTGGTAGTGAGAGTGTTCAGAAAAGACTTTTCATCAAAAAGCGACAGGTTCAGGACCCAGCGACCTGCACTGAAGACGATGGGTGCAAGAGAGTTCTCAGAAGGTGTCGTCTCCAGGGGCTCGTCTTGATCACCAATCGTTTCGTCATCTTGTGGTGAGAATATATCTTCCTCGTTGGTCTCCCCGACATCTTCCATCATGTGCTTGGCCTCCAACTCCTCAACGGAATTCCACACCAGGTTATCAGGGAACTCTGTTAATGATAGAGTTCCACTGTCATCCCGAGGGAGGGTACTCAGGGGGCTGGCATCCTTCTCGAAGGACCCTTGTAGGTCCACTTTGATCGGCTCTTTCACATTCTTCGGAATCCAACTAGGTGTAGCCAACGACGGCAAAGTGACGGTGGGGTCGACAAACATGTACATGGCGTGGCTTATCTGTACCAGATCACTATGATGGAGTTCATAGCTCTCTCCCGGAAATACCGAGTGGCCATTAAGAGAGCAACTGATGTAGCTGTGGTATCTTAGGCTTGAAGGGACCTCCATTATGGGAGTATCCATGTCTTCGTCGGTACTTGAAGGAGTGTAGATCTTACAAGCTACCAGATCGTGTGCCTTTGGAAACAGCTCATACAGAACGCTGAGATGGATTACGGATGTATCCCCATCACTTGCAACCGAACTGTCTGAGGGAAATATTCCGAGCTCGGTAATTCCCGGTCCCAGCTGGAAGAGAATATGATCAGATGACCTTTTCGATGGCGTTAGATTGAGAAGATATGGTGACCCCAAAGGTACTTGGTACAGCCCGCTCTTCAAAGAGGAGCTCCGTCCTCGCCTGACGTATGGTGATGATTCTCGCGATACGCTATCACGGATCTTTTCTTTCCTCATGGGTTTACTGAAGTTCCCACTCAGGGATTCGTTGGAGGTGAAGGCTCTTCTACGGGAGGAGAAGTCATCCACAAAAGACTTTGTGCTGAATTCATCTTCAGATTTACTAACAAGCATCTCGAGGTCAGTGCTGGAGCTATCGGAGAACTTGTCATGAGCTGCAGCTTGACTGGATCTCATCATCGGATGTGGAGACAAAGGAGTGTGGACGGCTTCCAACTGACGGTCGAACAAGGATGCTACCTCTGCTTCCTTGACCAGCTCAAACCTCCTCAAGAGCTTGTTGGCTGGCTTCCAAAGTTGGTCGAGTAAGACAGGAATTTCTTCCTTGTCCAGCTGGCGAGTGCATAATCGAATGAATACGACATCATTCTTATCTCCACTCCCACCAGTCACGGGCTCCTCATGTCCGATAGTGTCCATGAGTACATACTGGTTGTGCTGGTCTTTGATGTTGTATCTCTC
Organism: Chondrilla cf. caribensis; assembly: GCA_964020155.1. NCBI lineage: Eukaryota > Metazoa > Porifera > Demospongiae > Chondrillida > Chondrillidae > Chondrilla > Chondrilla cf. caribensis. The sequence continues at coordinate 3,237,851 of OZ026556.1, read as the reverse complement.
AAGGGCTTGTCCGATGACTTCAGACGTGGAGGCTGACTGGGACACTAAGATTGTCTTGTACACCTGCCCGGAGGCTACAGTGTTGGTGGGACCAAAAATAGGAATCAGTACAGATTTGGGGATTTTCCTCAAGTCCGTATTGGGTGAGAGGAGGCTTCTCAGTTGTGCAGTGTGGAGAGGATCCGGATGACCACCGTTGGTCTTGGACAGGGCTTCAGTGGACCCCTTCTTCTTGTTGCGTTGAAAAGGGCTGAATATTGAGGAAACGGATGTTCGGGAACGTGACGTTTTCGGTTTGGCATTGTTGGAGCTGCTAGGGACATGGTTTGATTTCAAACTTGCTTCACTGCTGGGCATAGGGTTGGTACTTTTGGTTCTTTTTGCTGATCTCGGAGACTGAGTGAGAAAGCTCATTCTGGATGACTTCTTTTTCGAGTCACTCGCTTGTACATCTGTAGAGCCTTTTGTGACATGATTTGATTCAGACAGTGTCTGAAGGGAGCCATTTGCATATTTTGAAGTAGTTTCTGCGAAGTAGGGAGCATCATCAGAGCTGAGAAATTTACCAGTCTTCCTGGTAACATCGTCTTCCAGTGAGGGAGATCTGATCTGCGATATGTTACTGTGGAAGTAGAAAGTGGGGTTCTCTCCAGTGTGTTCTACAACATCCAGGGCAAGTTGGAGAGGATGTTCATCACTCAACAGTCTTCGTTCTAAAGAGGAACGCAACAGCCACTTTAAATTCAGCAAGTACTCAGATTTGAAGCATAAGCGGATTCATATGCACACACAAGCACACATAAACGTATTGTACACAAAAAGGCAGTATTCTTCAGAACTACACAGTGTAGTGGAGTCTCACAGGTAGTTTCAGTGGAAGCTTCTACCAACTAGGAACAATCTTGAAGCAAAGGCATGGATGGGGCCTACAGGAAGCTTCCAATACGGGATTTCCCCATTAGTAAGTTCCCACCAATGTGGCTGTGATGCATTCAGTTTGACTGGGAACTGTTTGAAGTGAAATTCAGTCTTCCCAATGGTGACTGTACATATGTATTAGACAGACCTACTTTTGCATACAGTACTATTTATAGCAGATACATACATGTTTTGACACATACAAAATAAGCGACATTAACACACTACTGGTGCATTCGTACATAAGTATGCACATAATACACAAAAAGCAGGCAGGAAGGCAGAAAAAGATGACATACATTCACATGTGAATACACATCCAACCCCCAAGACAGTTTGTATACCCTTCTACAAAGATTATCCCCTAAGACCCTGCAAACAGCCAGTGACTATATGACTGACCAGCTCAGTACATGGTACATACGTGTACACTGCACTAAATACGGACACCAGCCCACCTTCAGCTATGGTCTTCATTATAATGTAGTTTTCAGAGGAATTGAACCTGATGTGATCCGGCGAGGTGTAGTTTTGGAAGCAAAATCTCTCAATCAAGAGCGGAAGGAGATCATTGACCATGGTGGTGCTGGTCATGGTCAACACTTTCATGATCTCTTCGTTGCCACTGTTGAAGTAGAATTTCAGGGAGCCCTCGAAGTGAAGTCCCTGCAGACAAGCACCAGGATGTAATGAGCAAATGTTAACAATATGTACATAATTTACCTAAAGGTTATCATACACAAAGTAACTTTCAAGCAACTCAGTTGATGCCAATATTTGCATGGTATATGTCACAAAGTGTCCATTGAAAGGTTGCACACAAGTATTGTCAAAACGTTGCTGGATAGCCTACTTTGGACAATTAGTTGCTTGAAACATCAAAAGCGCAAACACAGCAATATTTGTGATATCACAGAGACCTTTATTTATGTTTTTTCCATTCCAGGCACCAACAGGGGGACAAATGCATTCAATATCAATGTTGTTTAGCGATTGTCGGCATAAAGTTGCCGTTTTTACAGTTTTATACCAACTCGGTTACTTTCAAACACTGTGACCCCCACACAAGCACAGCTGCACATTTGATTACAAGTGTATATGTCACCACCAACCCCACATACACACATAAACATAGTCCATTGCAGCCAATTCTCACATATATACACAATATACACAAACCTTCATATTGCGAACAAGAGTATACATGTAACACGTACACACACTACACAGATACAGATTTACCAATCCCACAAATATGTTTCACAAAGTCATGTACTTTAGATAACTTCAAAACACTGACTATCCACTTGTAGGAAGCATGTGAGCCATGTCTACTAATAGCACTCCTATGACCATATAAGGACATTCACTTATCTACAAGACGACATGCCAGCTGAACATACAAACCTGTAACACAAGTCAACTTGTCTCACTGTGGCAATGCAAAGGGTGGTTGTGGCTTGGTCTTATAGGATTTAAAGCTTCGAAACGATTGTTCTTAAAACATGCACTGATCACACCTGTGCTAGTTGGTGGGGTGTGAGCGTAAAGGGAGGCATACACAGCCTCAAACCAGTTCACACGGTGGACATATGTGCAGGTATATGGTTCGGCTATAACAGGGTACAGCCATGTTGGCTGGGTTGCCCCATTGGCCTAAAAACCTCTGAAACACAACTACAAATAGTTTCAAGAACAAGGTGGGTCTGATAAGGGTTCATGGACGTACATACACCCTGTACCGAATGCACGTGTACATATAAATACCAGGTTGAGGATGTACACTTGTGTTTGTATGCATGTACATCCTCCAGCTCAGTATGGTCACAGTTGGTATGCACACAGTGTAAGCAAACATGGACTAATGTTACAAGAGGGCTACTTGCCTCACCAACATGCTGACAAGGCAGATTTTTACTAGAGACCAAAGAATGAGGTCAAATGATATGGATGATGCAAAGTACACACACACATGAAGCACCAGTTAACTGCTCGATGCCCTCATTCCATGAGGCTAACATTGGATCATACACTGTAGATCAACAGTTACAATGCAATCATCAAAGTAAGCCAGTGGAGTTTCCTGTACAGGGGGAAGGGGCACTCGCATTTGCTACCTCTGGAAATGTTTCGGCCCCTTCACTTCACCCCTTTTCAATTTCACCCCTACCTTGGAAATGTCAGTAATAATATTAATACTCATGCTTGTCCACAAACACTCCGTCCATAACGATGTTCTTGCTCACTGCCCTGAGTAAACCTAGTTGAGGTGGACACTTGATGGTAGACCTATCAAATCCCTTGCTACAGATTGGCGAATCTACCCAATATTACTATTAATAGATAGCAGGTATTAATTCCAGTTATGTACGTAACAAGGTACAGTACATTGCCAATTTTAACACAATAAAATGTCAAACTATTACTATTATTTTATAGTAGTTGAAGTGTTTCAAATTAGAAACATACATCCTCGCTAACTTCATAGGCCTGTGAACCACCAACATAACACGTATCAATAATAGTAACCTTAGTACAATAGCAATGGTAATGCAATTCCTGTGCAAATAAGATTTGGATATTAAAGGAAATGTTAAGTTGATAACCACAAATGGCCTCTATTGTTCCACAGTGTGTGTCTTGGTGTGCATCCCATTGCAAAACAGGACAAACTGAGTTAAAGTACTTATTGGACCAATAACCCTGCCAACACGCAGAAGCCTCTCCTGTATGTACACTGGAGCCCAGGTGTGAGTACACGTCCGAGTGGTGATGATTAATAACATCACACACTCTTTGTATGGCGTGGTGAGATACGTACGTATGCACATGCTCGTGCCTGTTGTATGCACTAGTACATACGTATGTGAGAGACACATGTACAAATTTGCTGTATGCATGTAAAGAAAACACAAAGTACGTACATGTTACAGTAGATCAAATCTGTATACGTATACCTACGTACATACATATCAGTAGTGTACACAATATTATATAAATCAGGACACCTGTGGTATGTACACAGTGCAAGCATTAGGTCACTAATAGTAACATAATATGCATATTCTATCCCACAAATGTACTGTACATACAGTATGTGACCATCAGGATGTGGACAGTTGTGATAGAATGTGAGTGCAAGGTACAGGGTCCCTCAGCTATTCAAGTCCTGTAGGTACACACCTGTGGGACAAGGTGGTGCGTGTCCTGGTTTTTCTAAGTACACGTGAACGCATACAGTATGTACACATGTAGACACATTATGTAGGTCTTGTGGACACAGAAAGTACCTACAATATGTGGACACACAGTAGGTTCAGCATGCAGGCAATTATTTGGACATGATTTTACGAACAATCAACAGGGTACCTCACACGTGTATGTGTAACGTTCAGTGACACAGTGGACAGTGAGTGCCATGTTGGTACCATCTACACCTCAGGAGAGTGCGCATACATACTAGTGTTGGGACAATTAATTGATTAATCAATCGAGTCATATTTCAAACCTGATTATCGTATAATAGTGCAAGCAAATCAATTAATCACAAAAAGTAATTTATGTGAGTAGAACAGGAAGCCCTCACACCATATTACCAGCAGACCCTTCACTCCACGGGTTCAATTTTGTACTTCAAGAGTACCTGAAATTTGAAAAGGACTCTAAAGACTTCACTTCACATCTATTGGATGACTACCCAGTCTAATTAAGGTGGGAGTGGTTTCTGGTTCTGCCCCCTTAATTACTACCAGTGATCAATCGACTAATCAATCAGTTACTTTGTACTGATAATCAATTTGAAATTACAGTTGATTCCCAGCCCTAACACATGCATGTGTACATACATATGTATGGTCATTCTACATATGTTGGAACTCAGGGTCTTGTTAGACATCTACCTACTGCGCATGCGTGTAATGACTTGTGATAGGAAGAAGTATAAACACAACCAATGTTATGAAGCATCCAGAAAGAGAAAATGATGATAGTTTTCCAAATGCTCCCAAAAACCGAAATGTTCACTTATTCACTCACAAAAGATGACATCAGTACCGATTTGCTCAAAACCTGTACTCAATCATACTGGCAATGTAACAATAGCTGCATACACTATACGTAGGTTAATAACCACCAGCATAGTCCTACAGAGAGCTACAGTAAGTACAAGTACATATGAGAAACTGGCTACGGGGATCAAGGACCCTAGGGACAGAAATGTACACACACACACAAGACCACACACACTGTAACTAGCTGCCCATACTACAAGAACACAATTACAGTGCACACTACAGTTAAAATAGTGATATAGCACGGTTGATAAGAGTATTTCCTCTGAGTTCACAGACAAGTGAAATTAGGTGTTATCCTTGAGTAAGAATTAGGAAAGGATTAAACAGTACATTGGCTAGAGACATATTGGAGATCTGCATACCAATAAATCACAGAATGAGTCAGCACCTGTGTGATTCCCGAATGCATTGCATGCTTCATAAAGATCTAAGGGAGGGAGAGAGCCAGCTAGACTACCTACGTGCTTCTGACACAGCCAACCATGACAGGAAGAGTAGACACACTTAAGGAATATAACACGCCCAGACAAGAGTCACACTCCAAGAAAAGGGCTCAGACACAAGCACAAGCTTTTCTTGAAATGTAACTCATGTCTGAATGTGTTGTTTTCATGTGTGTGTCTGCTCCTTCTGTCATGGTTGGCTGTGTTAGAAGAACGTAGGTAGTCTAGCTGTGCGTATCACCACTGTATGTTGTATGGTATGTGTATCACCACTGAATGTTGTATGGTATGTGTATCACCAATGTATGTTGTATGGTGAGTGTATTACCACTGTATGTTGTATGTTGAGTGTATCACCACTGTATGTTGTATGTTGAGTGTATCACCACTGTATGTTGTATGGTGAGTGTATCACCACTGTATGTTGTATGTTGAGTGTATCACCACTGTATGTTGTATGGTGAGTGTATCACCACTGTATGTTGTATGTTGAGTGTATCACCACTGTATGTTGTATGGTATGTGTATCACCGACCACTGCACAAATGTCACTGGGTCCACATCCTACTAATGCAGCTGTAGCCTCCTTGTCTCTTGGGAAGGTGCTACATGACATGAGTGAGCACATCCTTTCCTTTGATCTCTGTCCCAAACATGCTACACGTCACACTGGATGCATGTCACTGACAAAACTACTCTGAGAAAGCATGCTACAAACTATAAAAATACTTAATATGAAAAGTGCTCAATGCTCCCCAATGTCCCAAGTAGGACCAGTATTATATGGGCGATATACGTATTGAGTATATACTGTTCTCCAGTAACAGACACACTACACCACACAAGACGAGGATTGCAAGGCATACTGATTCACAGTTTAATGTGAATGATGTTCAGGTTCTGGGTGGATTTGTTTCAACCTACTTGTACAAGAATCAAAGGATGGTGCTCAAGGGGACAATGAATGAGAAGATCCTCTTGAATGAAGCCCTTGACATGTCAGTGCATCTTGATAACAGTGAGAATGATATCTGGTCTAGTGAATGGCTGACTGGTTCCATTGAAACACCAGGATGATGATAATAGGGGAATCCTTGCATAGCAAAGAATTTAATGAAGTCAGAGATCTGGAGATAAAGGTCTTTTAATATGTGTTAACTTGGAGGAAGCAATTGTAACTTGACTTCACTACAAACAGGTACATACACTGTACATCACCAGACCCACTGTACATGCTGTACATCACCACACCCACTGCACACACTGTACATCACCATACCCACTGTACACACTGTACATTACCGTACCCACTGTACCCACTGTACATCACCATACCCACTGTACACACTGTACATCACCAGACCCACTGTACATGCTGTACATCACCAGACCCACCGTACACACTGTACACACTGTATATCACCAGACCCACCGTACACCATACCCACTGTACACACTGTATATCACCAGACCCACTGTACATACTGTACATCACCAGATCCACTGTACACACAACACTCACACTGCTCTATACTGTATCAAATATCTGAGTGCATGCGAACAATAGAACAATAGGTGATTGAACATTCTGCAGTTTAGAAATGTCAACACACCGCATTAAGAGGATGATTCCAGTGCCGAACACATCAGATAATCAGTTAAATTTGCATGCTTTGGCCAGTGTCACCAAACACATGTGTTTTGAAGCACTGTCGGAAATGTTATAACAACAGGAAGAAAAAGGACCATGTATAGGAAAGTGTGTACCACAAGTGTGTATGGCATACATATGTACATGATTCTCAGGAATTAAGGTTGGGAGGATTACACATCTAATACGTACGTACGCATGACATCAGGGTACTAACAAACTGTAACATGAACTGACTGCAAACTCTGTATAGTGCACACCACACTACAGGAAATACCACTGTTGGCATCAACACCACCACCATCCTGTGCAGAGTTTGGAATAGACACATACTTGGCACCACATATACGTAGGTTGTTGGAGTTACTACACAAACTAGCAGCTGTGTACATGAGTACAGTTGGTGCCTCGCTAGGTAAGAGTTATCTAAAACTCCAACTACAGTGTACACTCACTTATCAACAATTCATATTCGAGCGATATGGAAGATTTATGAGTTTGTCTGAATAACTGGACATTAATTATCATTACATACGTAGTAGTTGTACTAGGAAATGGTAGTAGATAATACGGTTTGGTGAATACAGTGGTACCCGATTACAGAGCAGTCACTCCATATAATACTGTTACTGAAACAGGAATAACTGACTATCACATTTTCTCAGATACAAATGTTTGGTGTACCAGGAGTATACTATACATTCAACAGTGATTTGACAAAGCTCACTCAATACAGTCTGTAGATGACTTGAATTGATGCACAAAACACCTGACAATAATAATAATAATACTGTAGTCTAAGGTATACAGAAAATGGGACATCACTACCCTAACAGTCGCTTGCAATGTGTTGGTGTAATCTTCTGACATGGTTGTATGTTATCATCCTGTACTAACATATGTAGCATCAGCGAAAGGTACTGCAGTCAGTTACAACATGTGGCTGAGATCTTCCTGGATGTACTGTGTCTTACTACTGTGTCCTACACCATCCATATCCTGAGGGTCTTTAATGTAGCCACTGGCTATTTGGTTGCCCACTATAATTATTATTACTATTAACACATTAAATTCAAAGACTCATGTATGCACTGCACCCGAGTGACTCACTACTGAGGGAAGATGTGTCTTCAAGAATGTGAACCATTCGATGTCAGAAGATCATAGTGACAAAAAACAGAGATTACCTACCCTACCTATCCTATCCCTGAATTTAGTCTCCTGCAATACAATTCACAAAGTGTCTCTGGGGTGGTAGACACACTGTACCCACCTTTTTTGGACGTAACACAAACCAGGCAATCTCAGTTCAATTGTTTACTCTGAATCTAGGACTGAGGTAGATCGGCTGTGACCACAAAACCAACTACATCATCAACAACAATGGGTGGACACAGCCAGTGTTGTTGACTGAGACAGAGGGGGTTTAGACACTTTTTGCAACTGTAGCAACAGCAGGTGTCAACAGAAGACAGATATAGGGGAAGGGAAGGGATGGAAGGTTTATTCACTTGGTAAAAAGGTATCAACAACAAGTGTTGACAGATAGACAGAGGAAGGTGACAAGAAAGAGAGGAGGAGATGTAGTCACTTGTTCTAATTGTAGCAACAGCTCCTTAGTGTACGATCCTTGATCTTATGGCAATTCGAATCTGTGCGTTACCTGGTTTATGCCACTACGACCTTCTGACATCGAATGGTTCACATTCTTGAAGACACATCTTCCCTCAGTAGAGAGTCACTTTGGTGCAGTGCATACATGAGTCTTTGAATTTAATGTGTTAACTGTACTCAACTAGAGTAGTCTGTACATGGTGCGTACAAGGTGGGGTCATCTGTACATAGCAGTGTCCATGTTTGTACAAGCTAGTGCCCATGTTTGTATATAGCATTGTTGACTGTACAAGTTAGTATATACTGTCTGTACAAAGTGATATTTACTGTCTGTACAAGGTGTTGTCTGTACAAAGTGGTACTCACTGTCTGTACAAGGTGTTGTTGTCTGTACAAGGTGTAGTCTGTACAAGGTGCTGTTGTCTGTACAAGGTGTTGTCTGTACAAGGTGCTGTTGTCTGTAAAAGGTGGTGGTGTCTGTATTTACAAGGTGCCACTGTATGTATAATAATACAAGGAAGTGCTTACTGCAATAACCTGTAGTAGGCGGGCACATCACCCTGAAGAGGTCACACCTCCAGATACCAAAGCCAGGAGATCAACGCTTACCTAGTAGGACCCATGGTGGGGGTCAAATTCCAGTGGTTTAGGATACATTCTTAATGGTATTCATGTGACAATGTTAACAACTACAAGATGCAGGACCAATAATATGCCCAGACTGAAAACAGTAACAAACAACACTGCATAAACACACATGTATGTATGTACCTAGGAACCCTTACTGTGCAGGCACATGCTCAACACCACCACATGTACACACATGCACCTATGTGTACATACTCAACATGGCATATACTAACATGTATGTAGATATATGTACATGTAGACATTCAACAACACCATATAATGTATGTAGGTGTATCTAACATCTACATGTACGTACATACTCTACATTCTCAAGTGATGACTGAATACATGTGTACCTCAATTACCAATGCTTACTCGATGGACCAGTGAATATCCCATAATGGTATCCATGCCCCCTGCACACCTGTTCATGCATACTGCATGTTCAACATTCCGGTAAGATACATGACTTACTATATGCTACAGTGGTGCCACATTCAAGAATACGTAGGTATTCTGCCCTACACCCGTTCAAACAAAATGAATCACTGTACTAGAAACCTGTACAAAACACACACTTACTAACAATACATACACAGTGCTTCTCGTCACAACAGGTCTATACACACTCACTGTGAATACGTAACAGATTACCGATGAAAAAAATTGTCATCACCAGTGATTCACCACGCATACATGTACATGTGTAGAAGTGCTACAGACCAGTACAATGCAGTACAGTTCAATACAATGCTGCAGTGTACACTAGTCTTTTTCTGTTTATCATGCTTGCACATAAATAAACCATTATAACTTCAGCGGGACAAAAGTAGATTATCAGATAACGCAGAGAAACTTCCACAAGGACTTCAGGAGATGCATGTTTAGATGGAAATTTCGTTAGGGCTATTATCTGGAAACCACTTGAGTAAACTGCATTCATATACTTGGTATGTGCATGTGTGTGACTGTGTGTGTGTGTGTGTGTGTGTGTGTGTGTGTGTGTGTGTGTGTGTGTGTGTGTGTATACGCGCGCGTGTGTGTAGATGTGTATACCGCACGTATGTGTATGTGTGTGTGTGTGCGAACATGTTTGTACATGTGTGTACATGTGTGCAGATGTGTGTAGATGTAATGCATGAACATATCAGTATTCATGAGGAGAAAATCACCTGAAATGGAATCAGAAATATCCCTTTCTACACGGTAGCATGTTAGACAGTGTGTATACATCTCCACACATGGCACCAGACTAATGAACCATTACATACATACAAGGAATACGATACACATGAAAAGACCCCAAAGGTTTTAATGAGAAAACACCTCAATATGCACAAGAGAGGCAGCATCATTGGAACTGCCACTTGTAAATGCCTGTATAAATACCTATGTACATATTATACGTACATACATACGTATGTACATAAGCATGTAAATATACACGCAAAGTAATACAATCACACTAATGAGCAATTCTTCCCCAACCAATATTCCTGTTAAACATACGTGCTACAGTACCTCACTTATACGTATGTACGTATATACACACACCACGTATATGTGTCTATTCTCCAATGAGAAGTACTGTATACGTGGGCTGAATATATGTAACATTTGGATAGCACCCACCAGCCATGCACACAGGATCCCACAACATTAACCATGATGGACACCACATTAGGGGTGGATGCACGCTGAAAAGGCAAATTTCTTGGATAAAAATTCATTTGTAATCCAACCCATGTGTACCTTTGATGCGCTCAAGCAACTCAATAATAATACAAAATTTGCTGTATTTGATATCACATTCCTCAATACCCTGGACATATTCACATGGATAGCTACATGTGTGCCGTAACCTAAACATCATTTCACTGTAGAGGTACACCAATCCATGAACACACACTTCTGTAAAAGACGTGTCCTTACTGGAGAATGTCCTCAGAATCAAACCATGATGAGATAACACTCATCCACACGATATTCCTTTACATTTGAAGAACTCTACCACAAACAAAGAGCCTGTCTTATCATCGTGAAGATTTTATGACTGAAGGTCAATTACATTCACTGAGTTCCCACCATACGGACATAATACTATAGATATACCTACATAGCATGGACAATGGCAGGGTTGTGTATGTGCAAATGCAAGGATAAAGACGGAGAGGAATATAGAGAGGATATACAGGCGAGTCCACTACAAATTGAACTTGCATGGATGCTTCTGATTTGAAAGGTAACACTACAGTAACTTCTTGGTAATATGAATCTCTGATAAGTAGAAGACGTTCAGGATCCTCACAGGACATGATCCTGTCTAGCTGCATGATTCACATACTGGCAGTAGTATGGTTTATGGAGTAAGGCTGCATGGTTCTGTGCCAATTAATAGATGCATCAATGCACGAATACGTCTACATGTGTCTGTGGTTACAAACCACTGAGGGAATTTCTACCTGGTGTCTAGCTAATTATGCTGTTTTCCGGGTAGAGAGGTTTGTTAGGCAATGCACCATCTAACCCATGGTCCAACCAAGTGGTTGTATTGCATTAGTTCACAAGCGGGAAGAAGCACGATCGAGTGAAGGACAAATTCGTTCCTTGGCAATACAACCAGGAAAGGGAAATCAGATTGAATGTCTATATTCCCTTGGAACAAACCGACTTCAAGAGACGTACAAAAGAAAGTCACGAATACACTAAAGAATGATACAGGGATCTCGCGAGCAGCCTGCGAGCTCTGCACGGAACAACTTCATGTGTGAGGCTACGAATCAGTAGCGTTTACTCTGTAGGTGGTCGAGATACTGTGCCAGGAGCCGACCCCACCTCTACTCACCTCCTTAAGTTTGATCCCGAACACGTCCGATGGATTGACTGTGTTGTATTTGTAGATCCTCTTCCCTAGCATAAGCCTCAACTGGCCAACGTCCTCCGGACTCAGTCCCCGCGTTAGAGAATTCCGTTCTCGGGACGCCATGGTTCTTTAACGGAATCTCCTTTGAAGCTTAGCTGGCGCGAACTCGGGAGAAACGCCAGAGGTACAGTAAACAGGGCTAGCACAGCAAGGGGTCGTTATTGGCCCTGCGTATATGGGAAGTTTACGTACGAGTCGACCGGATAAGGAAGTAATTATGAGGTGTTGTCACGAGACAACACGTGTTTACAAAATGGCGACGAAAGACGTTGATGATGCTACTGGTCAAAGAACTCCCCCAAAAAATCGGAAAAGGAAGAATCGTGCAGACAGTGGAAATCAAGATATGGATCCGGGTTCTTCTTTGACACATATCGCAAAAAAGGTCAGGCAAAGCGATAAATTCTAACATCTATTTTGTATAGCATATCTTCGTGTGTGCCGGACAGTATCCGTGATCAGTAGGTATTCTATTCAGCGCCAATGAATTGTGGTGTATTCAATGACTTGAATGTGCCTCATTTTTATCGCAGCCTTCGAGGTGGACCAATAAAGAAAGAGTTCTTATCTTCTGCTCCAGAGGAATAACTTTCAGGTCAGCATCTCATCCCGTCACTGTATTAGTGCACACATGTATCGGACGTTTACTAAACCATAGTCCGTCAAGCTGTACTCCCACGGGGTACTCACTGTGTAAGTGCACGTGTATGTGTTCACCTGAGAACACTTACGCACGTACGGATGTCTAGTCTGACCTTATGCCTTCATTTTTATTATTGTGCGATTACTTAGTTGGACCACAGCAAAATGAAATGGTGGATTGAAGGTGTCTGGGTATGCATGTTGAATATTAGCAGTTATGGAAGCTACTTTGTCATTTCCTTTAAACAGCTTCTCGGCCATTGCTTCCTTCCCTTATTGCTATCATTATGTCATTATGCACATGTCACTATAGTTGTTCCTTCCTGACCACTTCATCTATTGCGCATGTACCATTTCAACTTTATTGTTAACACTTTTACATATGTGGATTTTTAAGATGATGGTAGTCATAATGCATGAAATAATATGGTACAGGTGACTTTGCATGAGTGATCCTCGGGAACTTGTATTGATTCTGTGAATCTACTGGAATTGGGATGTCAAGATGTGCACCCTTACAATGCACTCACATATCCCCATTAGGCCTTCATTCAGAAAAATAGTCAATTGGGACTGAGCTTAAATTTGAAAATTTGGGAGGTGACATTACACACAGTGGAAATATTGTCAATCAATAAAATTTGCAAGGTAGTGAGATTTGGGGTGGGGAAGGGTACCCTCCCTTAAATGAAGTCCTCCCCCTCCCTGTCAAAAGATTGGTGGGAATTTCATTGCTCACAGACCTAGGAATGATTGTGCTCACTCTGCCTCTCTGCACAATCCCCACATCATCTCACAAGAAATATGATCACTACCACAGATGGTCTTCGTGCATTGTTCACTGTGTGTACGTATTTTATTAATTATATGTTTATGTTGCAGTGTTTGGTAGCTGAAATGTGTGTGCAGTATCTACCTTTGTGTACTTTATACATGGCATGCATGTAATGTTAAAGTATTTAGCTAAAATGTCTGTTTGCATGTACCCTATAGACCAAGGCATTTGATGATCGACTTACGAACTCTACTTCCACACTCAAAAGCAGGTATGTGTGTTTGTATGCACTATTGTACATAATATAGGTACTTGTCCGTGTTCATATATTATGCATATGTACATATTTGTCCTATGTACGTACGTACTTATACGTATGTATGCATTGAATGTACATATGTCATGTGTATTCAGAGGCTCATACAGAGTCTAGGCTAACCAGGGATTCTTTCCTCATGAATTTCTCCCACCTGTGCTCTTATGATGTTTTATTCGCAGTTTTTAGACACCAGAGTAACTACTGTGTAGTCTTCTTAAGGTTTGTACCTTTGTTTTAAATGGTTGTATATGAAGCAGTAAAATACTGATTGTTGCGTGACTAATTTTGACTCTAAAATCCCCCCCGGAAGGTCAATTTTTGTGTGTCCACAGTATGCAGATACATAATGTCTTCATGTGTATGTGTGTGTGTATGTATATGTGTGTGTGTGTGTGTGTGTGTGTGTGTGTGTGTGTGTGTGTGTGTGTGTGTGTGTGTGTTTGAGAATGTGTGTGGTATGTGTATGTGCATGGAAGCGCGTGTGTGTGTGCACAACTACGTAGGTTGCAAGTGCTCATGTACATCTTCACAGGGATAAGGTTCCTGGTATTATATGAATTCCAATGTACATGACTTCAACCACTTCATGGGATCCTGCATTTCAAGTGATTTCCATGAACTTGTATGGCCTGTTTCTTTTGACCACATCATGTGAAAATTTGTAGATTAAAGTTATTTTGGGTTGTCATAGTTACAATCCTGTGGTCATAAGGAATGGCAATTCATAAATGTGGTACTGTGGTGAAATACAGCGAGACCTTTTTGTGAAGGACACATTGGGACCAGCTATTTTGTCAACTGCAGAGGTTGAGTTTGTCCACACTTCACAGGTATAAATTAGTGCTGGGACGATTAATCAAATAATTAATTAATCAATTTTCACTTCATATCTGATTATTGCTAGTAGTGCAAGCAAGTTGGTTTATTTCAGGAAGTAATTAAGTGAGTATAACAGGAAGCCACCCTTACGTACCTTATTACTTCCAGCTTGTACTCAATGGAATTTTATTTCATACTTGGAGAGTATCTGAAATGTGAACAAGGTCTTGACCCCTGACCCTGGGCAGGGTTCACACTGCATGTCTATTGGGTGACTGCTCAGCCTAATAAAGTGGGAGTGGTTTCTGGTTATGCTCACTATATTACTCCCAGTGATTAATCAATTAATCGATTTTTTAATATGCACTGATATTCGACTTAGAAAATTACAGCTAATTCCTGCACTAATGAAAATGTATTAACACTGTAAGAAGTCAATTTTTTGTTGCCTTGAAATGCATCCTTTGTGGGGAGGTGGTTTTTGTGGTGTCCTTTTTTCGGAGTGTCCACTAGTAGAAGTTCCCCTGTATCGTGAATCTCTTGTGGTCAGTCTCTTGATCCTGAGGTGTAGAGTACATATGTGCACCTATAGTACAACTTGCGTAGTAAGTACCCTGATTGGTGCATACACTTTGCCATTTCTCTGTGAACTGTGTCAATTGGTACTGATCACGAGTATGTACGTACTTCTGATGAGAAGTACAGATTTGACAAATACTTTGAGGTACTTCGTATGCCGGTGGAGCTGTATGGTAATAGTCTTTTCCCAAGTGTCAGCCAACAAACAGGAACAAAATGCCTTGCTGAAAATACAAATTGTTACAACACACCTGAACACACCTGACTGATCTGTCTCCGCTTGATTGATGTGTTTTGTCTGTGCCATTGAGACCTACTGACAGTCATGCTGTATCCGACAGTTGTAAATGATGTAATATTCCACTCTAAAACGCCCAACACTGCTTGTTCAACACAGTTAGAGACAAAACCATTGAATTAATACTGGAGTGAACAAGGAATGGGATTATACCATTCTTGCAATACCACATGACTGTCTTTGAAGATCTTTTTGAGACAATGGTAGTAACAATCTTTGAGAAAAGTGATGATGTGGTCCTTGGGATAGTGGTGGAGAGGTGCTTGGGATAGTGGTGGTGAGGTGCCTGGGATAGTGGTGGTGAGGTGCCTGGGATAGTGGTGGAGAGGTGCCTGGGATAGTGGTGGAGAGGTGCTTGGGATAGTGGTGGAGAGGTGCTTGGGATAGTGGTGGTGAGGTGCCTGGGATAGTGGTGGAGAGGTGCTTGGGATAGTGGTGGTGAGGTGCCTGGGATAGTGGTGGTGAGGTGCCTGGGATAGTGGTGGAGAGGTGCTTGGGATAGTGGTGGTGAGGTTCCTGGGATGGTGGTGGGAGGTGCTTGGGATAGTGGTGGAGAGGTGCTTGGGATAGTGGTGGTGAGGTCCTTGAGATAGTGGTGGTGAGGTTCCTGGGATAGCTGGGGTAAATCTCAAGGGCTAATTGTCATGTCAGTACTCTGAACCTCATGAATTGTAGTGTATGTATTTTATGATCATCTGATGTTGTCATGGATTTCCTCATTTGTAATCAACACAGAGATCCAATCAGCTAGCACGTGATATTAATTGAAATTATGTGTAAAATACACACCATGTAATACATGTTGAGTCAGTAGATCAAAGGTCAGGCTAATTGGTTGATGCCAAATAACACTGAATCACAGACATTGACATGCGTATATCCAATAACAGCCACTGACGACAACCATCATGGGAACATTGGTTGTGATAGATAAACCCTTGGCACATACGTATATTTGCCTATATTATTATAATTATTATAGCAATTGATTGTACATACGTATATACTGTACGTACGTACATATGTATGTATGTCAACTGGGATAGATGTTCACGGTGAATGCAGAAAATAAGTCCAGGAAAGACATCTGTTAACTAGTATATGTACATACATTTATACGTACATGTGCATATATACAGTATGTATGTACGTATGTGTGATTGAACGTATGTATACATATGTACGTATGTACTTATATACGGTAAGTAGTAATTGATGTATGTATGATACTTCATGAAAGGACTAGACTGTAATTTCTTTTTTACATTAGATACCAAATTGGATCGCAAGGACCAGCTCTTCATAGTAAATGAGGTACGTATGTACATACGTATATGTAAATTGTGTGTATAAGTACAAATGTCCATGCATGCGTTTGTACATTGGTGTGGGTGTGGGTGGGTATGCATTGGTATGTGTGTGTGTGTGTGTGTGTGTGTGTGTGTGTGTGTGTGTGTGTGTGTGTGTGTGTGTGCGTGTGCATGCGTGCATATGTGTACATAGGGGTACATGTGTGTTCCTCTCTATGTGTGCATACATACGTATATGTAATCATGTATTACATGTATTGCTTTTAGCTCTGTATGCACGTGTTTAGAGGATAAACTTGTGTACGGCACATATGTTATGTGAGCATTTTCCTGTGTAGTTCTTGTGTCAGGAATTTTTATATTGTAGTTTTTGAACAATTTTGTTGTCTAGATGCATACGTATGTGAGCCTTGACCCCTGTAGGTACATACCCATGTGTAAGGATGGTGTGAAATGTGCAGCTATTGTTGTGTTGGACATGGCTACATATGTACACACTTAATATACCTCGTCATAGTACGTACGTACGTATGTACAGTAGAGAGTCATTGAAACAGACTGCATATAAGGGACCCACAAAATCAGTTCTTGTTAACAGATGTTCTTCTTATCCGGATTTGCTTGCCATGTGTACACTACTACAGCAAACAGCAAGTTTGTGGGTGCCACTTTGAATAGCCTATGGCTAACAGTTCCCCACGTAAAATAGGAGTACCTGAAACCTGAAATCAAGTACTGCTAAAAATATTGGCTTATTTTTAGGCAGCACTTTTTGTCTCAAGGAGCTCCTTTTGTACAGTTGAACCCACATATAACAAGCCAGAAATACTGGGTCAAACTGTTTGTATCAGTAGGAGTTTGTTATCAGGGCAATTTCCTGTGAGGTACTGTGGCCCACAGTCGAGGTCATTGCTGTGGGTATATCGTCATCACTGGTCATAGCCAAAGCGGCTCTTGACCTTAGCAGAAGTTGAACAATCTATCAAAAAGTTTGCTATAGAGGAGTTTGTTATAAGAGTTTTCCACTTATTTCAATCCTCTTGTTCTCTTGTGGCCTACAGTATTACATTCTGTGGGATCACATAGAAGGCTATTCATTGTCTTCCGATAAATATACATATTGCATATGACAATCTCATGATACATACATAATATGTATGTATGTATGCCACATGGATGGTTTGTTTTTACACTTCTCACAATGGTATCCTAGTGAAGCCTTTAAAGTGAAAAGCCAAATGTTGAAATTACTGTATTGTTAAATTCAGACAACTTTGTGTTCTTGGCCAAAACATTAACGTGTTTGTAGTCTCACTCTCCTTCAATTTTCAATATCAAGCTCATAGCTGTGTTCAGTCGCCTATCTCATCTCAGGATGGCACTTCATGTACTTTGTACTGTTGTCAACTTAATGTACTGTGGATATTGGTGACCACTACCTGGAGTCCATAATAGGATTAGAGTCTGGGAGAACACCTCACACTTCTCACTCGGTAGGAGTTAACATTCCTTATCCCCCTAACACCATCTACAAGTCCATAGTGGGTTACTGTGTGTTTCCTTATCATTTATTTCATCAACACTTTCTACACATACGTACGTAGGTAGTACGTATGCACACTTGTACATGTATGTGTTGACATATTATGCTTTAGACATATTAAAGACATTCTGAATAAAGGACACTATATAGAAATAACCTCCCTACAAAGGACACTTTCTAAGTCACCAAAACTAGACTTCCCTATACTAATACATTTTCACCTCTGAAAAATGGACAACCTCTCTACAGTGGACAAAATGGCTGGTCCCAGTGTGTCCTTTATAAGAGATTCTGCTGTTCTCTGCGTACTGTATGTATATTGTCATCCATTACTGTATGTACTGTACAGTACGTGTTTAGTACAAGTGGTGTGAATGCCATGTGAACTGCCAAGGGCATGTGATGTGTGTAGTGTGTGTACTCACCTCTGGCGCCGTCCATTTCACTGGAATGGATCCTCCCTGAGACTGATAAATTCTGTATACTTTACGTACGTATGTGTATGTGGCTCACCCTACATCCTCACAAGGATAAAGTCAATAATAATTGATGGACAGTTTGAGTGTGTTTATACACATACTTACGTATATGTGTGTACTGTACGTGCTCAGGTGTGTGAAATGAAGAGTTGCAACAAGTGTATATTTTTCCAAATGAGAAAGAAGCAAGACCTATACATGTGGTGAGTTGTAAGGTTGCAGGATACATACGAACTGTGTTCATGTACGTATATGTACATATGTGTGTACTGGCATGTACGTACCCCAATGACTGTGTCACATACACAACAATACAGTACAAAAGGTTTCGACACCTACTACTATACATATGTACATACATACATGCCAGTATAATACACCAGCAGTAGGTAATTACTGTGCCCACTACACCAGTCATAGTATTAGTTGTTACATTGACAGTTTCTTTCTTCATGTTGGTAGGGTATCTCAAGTACCCGACGGACCTTCAGCAAAGTTCCTCATTCAGAATGGTATGTACATTGTGTATACAGTACGTGTGCAACTCACGCCTGCATACATACACGCGTATGTACGTATGTACACACATAGACTTTGTTGTTTACAGTTTGTATATGCAGGTGTATCAATTTGTGCACACACCCATGTGCACTGTGTATGCCACATGTATGTGTTGACATACGTGTGAACCAGCAAGGTAATGTATGAACACGTGTTCTTATGTATACATATGTGCATATCTACTGCAGTTCATACAATGGATGAGTTAAAAATGACAGGAAATTGTCTGAAAGGCTCCAGGCCTCTCCTCACATTCGACTCAGTAAGTGTTAGCCAGTGTGTCCTCTCAACCGCATACGTATGTACACAAACATACGTATTTGCTATTGTGTTCACCTACGTACATAACCAATTATTCTTATGGCAGGCCTTTGATTCATCTCCACATTATCAGCTTCTCAAAGAGCTCTTCATCCAGGTACGTACATATGTTCATATGTGATAATACGTATATGTATGTACATATCAGTTTCCATTGTGTCTCTTGTTACATGTTGTATTGTTATGTACGTAGGTGCATATGTATATGCCAATTGGTAGCATTTGTTTTATCCAGCTTGTGTATTCGTGGGTGGAGCCTTTCTGACTCCACCTCAGATTTGTAGCTTTCCACTCCAATCCCTCAGGTGTTTGGGACTCCCTACTACCACCCGAAGAGCAAGCCCTTCGTAGACCACATCTTCCACTTTTCCATTGCTGACAGTAGAATATGGTTCAGAAATTATCAGGTCAGTAACATACGTATATGCAACTACACATTCAAGTACCTGCAGTACTGGTACATACGTACATACATATATGTTGTATCTTTAGGAATAATACATGTATACTTGGAAAAGTTCCTTTTATGGAGCACTTCAGGATTGGCCTTCTGTGTATCATCCTAAAGCTGATGTAGATAACATGTATCCTGACTGGCCATTGCTGACCTCTTGGTGGCTAATTATTTAAGCAGTTGTCACATCTGGGGAGCTCTGAAGAAGTTCAAATAACTGAAGTCCTACATAAAATGAAGAATTTTGTCGTCATACCACTTACTAGCCATCATGAAATTCACTATAAGCCTTTAAAACACAAACAAACCTTGAAATAAGTGAAAATTTTGTTCATACCTCTTTATAAGCTATTTTATGTACACTTAAATATTTCATTATTAAAGCTCTATGGATCCCTTTATTACATTATCAGTATTAAAATGGCTGGTGTAATAGTTCAGTATGGTCAGATAACTGAGGCTGCACTGTATTTGGTGTGTATGCATGCATGTGTATGTACGTATGTATAGGACATATGTATGTATGTACATACCATACATACTGTACTTGTTGTTGATTCTTCATTTGCTCAGATCATCAATGATGGAGCCTCTCTGACAGAAATAGGTAGGCACACTTATTTGCTCAACAGCTCTTCACATGTAGTGACATACATACGTATGTACTATCATTCTCAAATATTACAATGCTTTCATATAAACATATGTACGTATGTATGTAGTTATTCTGCACAATTCTCCACTCTTAGCTATTTTGTCCTTTTTTTCTGTACCGAAAATAAACTTACTGTACATCTACTTATAACACAGGTCCAAGATTTGTCATGAATCCTGTCAAGATATTTGAGGGGAGTTTTGGAGGCCCTACACTCTATGAAAATCCAAAATATGTATCACCTAATGTTGTGAGTGATGTGGTTGAGGATGCCTCCCCTTGTATCCTGGTGTGATTTGTATCCACTAGCGTGTGTATGTCATGTAGTGATGTCTTCCTCTTCCACACCCTCCCACCTCCCACCTTTATGGCTCTGTTTTCACATGCCTGTCTACTTGCAATGTGTGTATTTGGTTCTAAGAACAGGATCCAACGTACATGTTCCTCTGGTTTCATCCACTTCCTTCATCCACTCCGCACATCCACTTCCTTCATCCGCTCCACCCATTCACTTCCTTTATCCACTCCGCACATCCACTCCCTCCGTCCACTCCACACATTGACTTCCTTCGTCCACTCTACCCATCCACTCCCTTCATCCACTTCACCCATTCACTTCCTTTATCCACTCCACACATCCACTTTCTTCATCCACTCCACACATCCACTTCCTTCGTCCACTCCACCCATCCACTTCCTTCGTCCACTCCACCCATCCACTTCCTTCATCCACTCCACACATCCACTTCCTTCATCCACTCCACACATCCACTCCTTCATCCACTCCACCCATTTACTTCCTTTATCCACTCCACACATCCACTTCCTTCATCCACTCCACCCATTCACTTCCTTTATCCACTCCACACATCCACTTCCTTCATCCACTCCACCCATTCACTTCCTTTATCCACTCCACACATCCACTTCCTTCATCCACTTCACTACGTATGCTTTTCCTGTCTTTCTTCACGATCTGTTCTTCAGTATCGCTCTTTATTGAGGAGAAAGAGAGGAATGAAGTACAAGAATAGGATGGAGTCCAAGAGAGCTTATGAAGAAAAAGTGAAAAAATGGGATATTCCAGAAGACCCTTATGAACAACTGTTTGCTAAAGACAGTGACAGCTAGTTCTCTGTGTAATTGAGCCTTGTAATTTTTAATCATAATTGAATAATTAATGGTCAAGATCGCATATGTACTGTGTTGTATATTATTTTATAAATAACTATTTATCGTCTCTATGTATGTAGCTGCAGCACCATGCAGTTGAAACACTATATATATATATATGATATATCAGATTCTACACTGTAATAATAATAATATTATGTGTAGTAACAATATATACGACATTGTATTATACCTAATAGTATAATATTATTAGATTAATTTTAGTACGTATATACGCATATTATGTAATGCATAATATTATTCTAATATTATACAAGTACATTACATGTGGCATGAAAAATAGTATATACGTATATGTACAGTATATAGAAAATTATGCATGAAAATGATTAATATTATTTTTGACTTACGTACTATACATGTAATATGCGACATACAAATAATATTAAAGTTTACTATATATGCGTGTTCCTGTACACCTGTATACACAGATGAATGTACTGTACGTGTGCTCAATAAAACAGAATAATATTAGGAGTGGAATTAATGCACAGCTGATTAGTTGAAATGTACATACTGGAAGGAAGAACCATGTGACAACAATACAATAATTCAAAAAAAGATGGCTGTGGTCTACATATTATCACGAAGCAGCTCGGCATTGGGATCCCTCTCTACTGGACGTAGACGACCTGTCCCGTACTTCCTGATGAAGAACTCTCGGTCTGCCTGTACATGCATGTTGTCCACAGCATCGTGAACATTGTGTAGTGACTAGGGGGGTAGGAAAACACTGCTAGTACACAGTACTTGAAAATCATGATAAGAGATGTTCTAGTGCTGAACTACAGATGCACCTTTTGTGTTGGGATGTAGTGTAGATAGGCTACGATACGGTAGGGTAGAATACTATAGGGTAGAGTGCAGTATGATAGAGTATGGTACGATAGGGTAGGGGTAGAGTGCAGTATGGTAGAGTATGGTACGATAGGGTAGGGTAGGGTGCAGTATGATGGAGCATGGTACGATAGGGTAGGGTAGGGTGCAGTATGGTAGAATATGGTACTATAGGGTAGGGTAGGGTCCAGTATGATAGAGTATGGTACGATAGGGTTGGTGTTAGTTATTCTCTGTGAGGCACTCACCATTGCTATGCTTTCGTTTACTCTCACATTTACTTCAATGTACTTTAAATACAGTTTCTTCAAACTTTCAAGTCGAGCATCTTCTTGCTGTTCCATTTCCTGTGTTCAAGTGTATACAGTGTGTGCATATATGTGTGAGTCAAGTTGTACACATGTGCTGTACATATGTATGTACAAATCACAGACATACAATAAACATGTACGTAATCTACTCAGAATTCTAGTCCATTGATAGATTTCAAATAAACATCATTAAAAATGTACGTATGTATGCATTACAGTGAATTTATGTACATAATTTATATAGGTACACATCAACACATGAGGAATTGCACAGTACATACAGTACCTATGTATGTACATATGTATGGTATAATGTACTGTGTGTACACTAAAATGTACACAGGGAAACTAGCTAATACATCACCAGCTGTCCAACCAGCTATCACAAGTATGTGCACTAATATTCACAGAATTTGTGAAAGATGTTGGATTTGCAAACATTAAATTTCAGTTTGTGAATACTTTCTCCTCCAAAATGAAACCGAACAATTTTTGCACCCCTTGCTAAATTTGCTATAATTAATACTCATTAAAAATAGTAGACTCAAGGTATATATTATTTATCAGGCAGGAAGCATGTGAACATACATACATATGTACGTACATACAGTAACACCCCAACATGTACAGTATGTACAAACGTAGGGCACATAAACACAATCTTGTAGATATACATCATCACACAAGCAGTACACATCAAGTGTAAAACAAACAGATTACCCATGTACTGTACGTATGTACTAAGGCATACAGTGTGCAACAAACCTGTAATGCCTGTATCATATTGTCTGTGTAGCTGTTTAGAGCTTCGTTGTACGCGTGGAGGACACGTATTGCATCATCGGCCACTGGAGGGGTTCAGAGAAGAAGATCAAGGAGCAGTGATATTTGGGAGGTCCGCAGACTAAGCAGTTTGGTGTTCACTTACTAAGTTTCTTTGCCGACTTTTTATCTAAACTCTTGATCTCTTCTAATGAAATCTGTTATCAAATTAAAAGCATGTGAAATATTCCACTACAAATGTAGACTACCAACGTCATGAACAGCTGTATGTCAATTAATATGCAAATATGTATGTATGTACGTATGTGGGTGGGTGCATACCTAGAGTATGAAGGTGGGAATTACGCACGTACACACAGAATCAGAGTTATTGGTGTTTTCTAAGGACCGTACACTGTATATAAATGTCAGGTGTGATTTTATTGTAAGTAGGTAGTATGTTTGTACATATGTACATGTATATACCAGTATACTGTACGTTGCACTGAAGATCAAAGAGTGTCTGAGTAGACAAATTGACAAAAAGTGCTATCTTTCTCTCGTACATTATGAATACAAAGGGCAGACCAGCTACTGTACATACACGTACATATGTACGTACATGTACGTGAGTAGGCTTTCATGTATGCCCCTTCACTGCATGAGTGTTCAGTAGCTGATTGTAGCAAGCTGTACAGTGCACTGTATGTACACATTCCAATAAACTCACACTTTTGGTAGCGCGTCTTCCTGGGTTGGGATTTGGAGTATTCTTTGCCTGAGACAATGGAATATAAAGATACGTGTGAATGAAATGACATTGTCACATATAGACAAATCCTCTGTCAAATGCTCAAATCTGGTTCATTGTGCACAAGGATACCACAATCCACACAATCAACTACATACAATAGGATACAACAAAACCATCACAGGCTCTAGTAGCTGTGTAGGACCAATAGTGAATAAAGTAGGCCGCATAAATACAGGGTACAGTATACAGCCATCTAAGTACATGTCCTGTACAGCACTACTGTACATAATATGTAGGTGACATGATCATATGTACGTACATGTACTATACAGATGTACAGTAGAATCTCTCAACTGGGACCACTTACGTATGGGACTAGTCAAAGTGGTCTCAACTGTGAGGTGGTACTAATTCTGATGTTGGAATTGTATGAAGTAATAAAGTAGCGAATGCTTTGGGCTGTGAGATCGTGATCCTGTTCGTGAC